>JAJONR010002711.1:0-81766 GCA_029582245.1 Solanum etuberosum
CCCCTTTCTTAGCTTACTAGATTCTGAGGTGTTAAATTAACTCCCCCTTGGGAACATTCGTCCTCCAATGGAATTCTAGACACCTCATGAAAGAAAAGACTCAAAACTAGCAGCCCATCATGCATGCAATCTCATCAAATGCACATAACCAAGGACGAAACATCGACTCCAAGCTAGACATACTCAATGCACTACAAGGATGGTAGGAACTCGACCTAGCAACCCAATATGCATAAAATTTCAAGATTTCTCATATTCAAGGAGGATCTACCATCTCCAAGCTAAAAGTATGCTCAACATCATCTCATGGAGCCTATATGCAATCTATACTCAAAAGCATAGCTAAATCATATTCAACAATTCATCTCATGAAGTTTATTGGCAACTCATACTTAATGCACAACAATATGAGGAAAATCAATCATGTAAACTCATTTTCTTTCAAAATACAAGTTTTTCATGAACATGCATAAAATAAGGAAATCATGGGAATATCTAAAACACATGACACCAAAACAAAGAGTAAACCATAAGGAACTCATTACCTCAAGCTAGAGTAGGAATAGAAGGAAAAAGATGACGATATCGGGATATCATATCGGCCTCATCCTCCCAAGTAGCACCCTCAACTAAATGATTCCTCCAAAATACTTTCACGGAAGCAACTTCCTTGTTTCTCAACTTCATAACTTGCCAGTCTAAAATCTCTACTGGAACTTCTTCATAAGAAACATTTTCATCAACTCCCAAACATTTTAAGGGAACTATAGATGTCGGATCTCCAACACACTTTTTCAACATAGAGACATGGAAAACCGGATGCACCGATGCCAAATAATTAGGCAATTCAAGGTCATAAGCGACCTTACCAACACGTCTCAAAATTTGATATGGGCCTACATAACAGGGACTAAGCTTCCCTTTCTTTCCAAATCTCATCACACCCTTTATGGGTAAAATTTTTAAGTAAACCCAATCATGAACATCAAAGTCAAGATCTCTAGTTCTAAGATCGGCATATGACTTTTGTCTACTTTGGGTTGTTCTCAACCTTTCTCTAATAAGTCGGACCTTTTCCATTGCCTCAGGAACTAACTCGGGTCATATCAAGGAAAATTCACCCACCTCAAACCAACCTATAAGAGATCTACACCTCCTACCATAAAGAGCCTAAAATGGAGCCATACCAATACTAGAGTGATAGCTATTATTATAAGCAAACTCAATCAATGGCAAATGGTCATCCCAATTTCCCTTGAAATTGATGACACATTCCCTCAACATATCTTCCAAAGTTTGGATAGTTCGCTCCCCTAGCCTATCGGTTTGTGGATGAAAAGCCGTGCTAAGCTTAACTTTAGTGCCAAGACCCTTTTGGAAAAATTTCCAAAACTGAGAAGTAAAATGAGTACCTCTATCGGAGATAATAGACAAGGGCACTCCATGCAACCTTACAATTTCCCTCAATTACAACTTAGCACAATCTTCCGCTGAATAAGAAACTTTGACGGGAATGAAATGGGCCGATTTCATCATTCTGTCTACTATAACCCAAATTGAATCATATTGTCACCGGGTGCGAGGCAAACCAACTATGAAGTCCATATTCAAATCTTCCCACTTCCAAGTAATGTCTTGGGATAAACCTCCCGGTTTATGATGCTCAACTTTAACTTGTTGGCAATTAGAACACTTAGCCACAAATCTCGCAATATCTCTCTTCAACCCATTCAACCAATAGATCTCCCGCAAGTTACGGTACATCTTGGTGGCTCCAAGGTGAATGGAATACTGAGAACTATGGGCTTCTGACAAGATCTGTTCCCCGAAGTCATCAACATTAGGAAAATAAAAATGATCTTGGTATCTAAGTACACCATCTCCCCCTTGGGAGAAAGCCTCTACGGACTTTCTAAGCACCGCTTAATTCAATTCTACTAAAGTCGGATCAAGACATTGCTTGGCTTTCACATCTGTCAAAAAAGACGATTTTGAACCATTTTGAACCATAACACCACCCTTGATAGAGTCTACTAACTGAACACCCAATCGGGCCAATCTATGTACATCTCGTACCAATTCCTTCTTATCTTCTTCTGTATGGGCTACACTACCCATTGACAATCGGCTAAGAGCATCCTCCACCACATTCACGTTACCAGGGTGATAAAGAACACTCATATCATAATCCTTAAGTAACTCAAGCCACCTTCTTTGGTGAAGATTCAGATCCTTCTGATTAAACACATATTGCAGACTTTTGTGGTCGGTAAACACATCTACATGCACACCGTACAAATAATGCTCCAAATCTTTAAGGCAAAAACCACTGCCGCTAATTCAAGATCATGGGTAGGATAATTCTTCTCATGAACCTTAAGTTGCCTTGAAGCATAGGCAATAACTTTCCCATTTTTCATAAGCACACATCCTAACCCAATTCTCGAGGCATCACAATAAACAACAAAACCAACCGTTCCTTCCAGTAAAGTCAACACCGGAGCGGAAGTAAGTCTATCTTTCAATTCCTGAAAACTCTTCTCACATAATTCGGACAATATGAACTTGGCCTTCTTTTGAGTGAAAGCTGTCAATGGAGAGGCAATCGTAGAATACCCCTCAACAAACCCTCTGTAATAACCAGCTAAACCCAAGAAACTTCTAATGTCCGGAGGGGATAAAGGTCTAGGCCAACTCTTGACCGCATCCATCTTCTTAGGATCTACCTCAATACCCTTACTTGAAATAATATGACCAAGAAAAGCTACGGACCTTAGCCAAAACTCACACTTGCTTAACTTTGCAAAGAGTTGTTGGTCCTTGAGAATTTGCAACACCATCCTCAAACGATTGATGTGATCATCCTCACTTCTCGAATAAATCAATATATCATCAATGAACACAATTACGAACATATCAAGGTATTGTCTAAACACCCTATTCATCAAATCCATAAATGCCGCCAGAGCATTACTCAAACCAAATGACATCAGCAAAAACTCATAATGACCATACCGGGTTCTAAAAGCCTTTTTCAGAATATCATCATCTTTCACCCTCAATTGGTGATAGCCCGACCTAAGTCATCTTAGAGAAGTAACTCGCTCCTTGGAGTTGGTCAAACAAATCATCTATTCTTGGAAGAGGATAGTTATTCTTAATGGTCACCTTATTCAATTACCGGTAGTTAATACACATACGGAGTGAACCATCTTTCTTCTTAACAAACAAAACTGGAGCACCCCATGGAGAGATACTCGGTCGGATGAAACCCTTATCCAACAAATCTTTCAATTGCTCCTTTAATTCCTTAAGTTCTACCGGAGCCATTCTATAAGGAGGAATGGAAATAGGTTACGTATTTGGGAGAAGGTAAATACCAAAATCTATTTTCCTTTCGGGAGGAATACTGGGTAAATCATCTGGGAACACTTTTGGATACTCATTAACAACGGGGACCGACTCAAGAATAGGGGTTTTGGAATCCATATCCCTCACCCTAACTAGATGGTACATGCAACCCTTAGAAATCATCTTTCTAGCTTTAAGACAAGAAATAAACTGACTTTTTGGCATAGAATTTCCCCTCTTCAACTCTAGGACAGGCTCATTCAGAAACTGCAATCTGGCTACACGGGTTCTACAATCAATAGAAGCATAACAAGAGTGCAGCCAATCCATACCAAGGATAACATCAAAATCTAGCATATCAAGCTCTACCAAATCAATAAGAGTAACTCTATGGGATAAGGAAACGGGACACTTTCTATAGACCCTCATAACCACAATAGAATCACCAACAGGAGTAGAGATAGAAAAAGTATCTAACAACATATCAGGAAGCACATCAAATCTCATAGCCACAGATGGCGTCACAAAAGACAAGGTAGCACTGGGATCAAGTAAAGCATAAACATCAAGTTGAAAACTTTCAACATACTGGTAACCACATTGGGAGAACCCTCTTGTTCACCATGAGTCTGAAGTGCATAGAACCTATTTTTCTTGGGAGCACTAGTACCCGAACCCCTTGGACCGGATGAAGGATAGGGTTGAGCCCTAAAACAACTATCTCCCTCATTCTTAGCAACTGAAGAACAATCTCTTATCTTGTGATCCATCTTACCACAACCAAAACAAGCATTGGAACCCGCTAAACATTTACCTTCGTGCTTTCTTCCACACTTAGCACAATTTGGCAAAGAAGACCCATTACCACCTCCTTGAGGTTTAGGGTTAGACACCCTCTCTTTGTTGAACCTAGGTGTATTAGAGGAACCTTACCCGAAAAACCTTTGTCGATACCTAGGACGACCAAGTCCATCAGACCTTGCATGAGATAAATTACCATCACCAGTTCTAGACCTCTTTGTCTCCCTAGACCTCTCTTTAAGTTTCTCCCCTTAATTTGTTGTCCATGAACCATGAGACGAGAAATATCCATGTCATACACAAGCATAGCCGTACGGCATTCTTTCACTACCAAGTTGGACACACCCAAAACGAAATTTCTCATCCTTGCCCTAGAATCGGCAACTATAGAAGGAGCATATTTCGACAATTGAGTGAACCTCAAAGCATATTCCTTCACACTCATATTCCCTTTTCGTAGATTAATAAACTTAAGCACTTTTGACTCCCTCATCTCAAGAGGAAAGAACCTATCAAGAAAAGCGGACTTAAACCTTTGCCATTCTAGGGGACCCGCATCTACCGGTCTTGCTTCCTTCCATTGGTTGATCCAAATTTGAGCAACACTCTTAAGTTAATAAGTGGCCAATTCCACCTTTTCCACTGGATTCACTCCCATAATAGTCAACACCTTGTCAACCTCATCAATGAACTCTTGAGGATCTTCCTCAACCTTAGAACCATAGAATTCTGGAGGGTTCATCCTAGTGAAGTCCCTCACTCTAGATGTCGCCGTACCCACATTTGGGTTCACGGGGTTCACAGCTTCCCTCATAACTTGTGTCGTCATGTCTTGAGCCAACACTTGAAAAGCAGTCCTAAACTCCACATTAGTCACTTGCTCGGCCAAAGGGTCTTGAGGATCTTGAGGAGGAGCTCCTTGACCAATCTCTTCTCTCTCATTCCTTCTAGCGAAATCTCTTCGAGTAGTCATATCATGTAGACCATCGGGTAAGGTTTAGGAGAGAGACCTTATATAGTTAAACTCTATCGCATGACTTAGAGTAATGAAGAAGTGAAGTTTCCTAAACATTTTATAGCCTCTCATTCATAAATGTGGCGCGCTTCACACTCATGAACAAGACTCTACTAGATGTGGTTTTGAGACATCCTAGAACCTTTCTAAACCTTATGCTCTGATTTCCAAGTTTGTCACGACCCAGGGGTACCCCTTAGATGTAACATGACACACAAGACCCCGGGAGGCCTCATATAAGCAAATTAGCATTCATAGTCAAGATAATAGAAAATCGATAAAATTTAAAACATTTTCAACAACATCAAAGTTTTATAAAACGAAGCAAAAGTCTCATACAATTGTCTCAAAACCATCTAATACAAAGATTCTTGGGATACAGCCCATACAATAATGTTCAAAACTTAAAAATCAAAAGAACATAAGGAAATGGTGGCCAAATCCTTGAATGCTATGAGGACTCACCAATTTAATTTTGCCTCTACTAAGGTCCTAGCCACGGGGATGAGAGTCAGGAACGCCGGACCCTACATTTGGATAAGAAATGTAGGCAAGAGTATGCGTTAGTACAAAAATGTACTAAATATGATAGCTTGCATAAACATCAACATAAATATAGAGTTAGACAACATAAGTCATAAGCATAATCAATGCACTAAATAGCTCATTTCAACATATAAATAATACTTCTTAAAGTAACCTCAAAGCATACTTAGCCAAGACATGGGTAATCCTCCAATAGTCTTACTTATCATACAAGGCAAACTCAAGAAATCATCCAATCTCATCACCTATCATACATATCTTGGCTTATCTTTTATAGACATGGGAAATCACCTCTAGCCTTCCTATAAAGTCTCATGGGTAGTCGCCTCTTGCCTTACATAAAGGATCATGGGTACTCGCCTCCATGTAATTTAATAAGGAATCATGGGTACTCGCCTCCATGTCCTTCATCATAAGACACATGTATTCGCCTCTATATCTTTCAATAAGGGGTCATGGGTACTCGCCTCCATGCCCAACATCATTATAGGAACGTGGGTAGTCGCCTCTTGTTCTACTCTAAGGAATATTGGGAATCGCCTCATATCCTTCTCATCTAAAGGTCATGGGTAATCGCCTCTAGCCTCATCAATTTCTTAGTCTTTTAGCTTAGATTCATTTTAGGTGAGCAGTCCTTTCAACCTAGAATCATTCAATGTGAGAAAGCCTTTCACATTCGTACTTAAGCAATTCATGTGGGAACATAAGCTTTACTCTCAAAGCACTATATCTTATAATCATCATATATGATTTACTCTCAAAGCAATTAATAATATATCTCATTTATCCTATAAGAATACATCTAAATTCATTTTTTCTCCTTTCATGGATCAAAACACATTTACATCAATTTCACCTTAGAAACATGGGTTAAGCATGGGTACATGCAAATTCATCCTAAAAACATGTAATTCTATCAATTCATGCATAAACAATCATAACCCAATCATTTGGATCAACGTTCATCAAGACCCACAACATTAGAAGAAAACCCTATCTAAATTTGAGGAATTTCTACTTTTCAATTGGGGAACTTTGGGGGATCCATGTATGGAAGGATTCAATGGATGAAAATCCATCATACCTTACTATCAAATCCCACAAATTGTTGATTAATGGAGACTTGACCTTGATCTTAGCTTGAACTCTTTCTTCTTCTTCAAGTTCTAGAGAGAGAAATATTTTGAGAGGAAGAACTTGGGTTTTTCTTTTGGGTTTTGAGAGAATGACCTGAATGGGTGAGTTTTGGGGTTAAAATCACTTATATAGGGGTCCTACGCTTGGGTAAAATGACATAGTATTAATTTAATTAAACTGAAAAAGACCCAAAAACCCCTGAACTAAACTCTGTCGAATCACCTTCACGAGGGGCTCCACGAGCTGTGGTGGCTCTCACGATTCATGGTGCCAGTCGTGGTCCTAGACCAGTGGCTTGGAAAACCACCCCTCAAACCACTTTTCCCCCACGACCCTCTCCACGGCCCGTAGTGGCCTTCACGAGCCGTCAAGTGGCTCGTGGGAGGATTTCCATTTAGGCAGACTCTTGGGAGCTCACTTCCTCACCTTCATGGGCACTACCACGAGCCGTCATGATGCTTGTGGGAGGTGAGCCTCCCTTGGCTAGCTACTGTTAAGGTCCATGGGCACCACCACTAGTCGTGGTGCCTTTCACGATCCGTGTTGGCCTTCGTAGAGGGTGCCAAGGCTAAATTCTCTAGCTCTTTACTTGAAACTTAGCCCCTTGCTTAGCCTACTAGATTTTTGAGGTGTTACATGCCTACTTCAATTGACTGTCTAACTATATCATTGAGCAGGGATAGACAAACTCAATTGGCGAGTATTTACATTTTATCATGTTTCGTAACCAAGCTCGATGTTTGTACCAGTGTCAATTCTAAACATGAATCTAGACAATGATATGCAAGAAAGATAGAGGTTTTATGTATTATTTGGTCTAGCTACCTATTCGTCTCTCGAGTTCAAGAATAGAAAATGTATTTATTTCAATGGTGGTCGATCATGAAATACAAAAATAGGAATACAAAAATTATTTAAGTGTTAACCAAAATTAATTCATAACAATCAAATGTGCAACAATTATCCATAGCTACAGCCCCATAACAAAGGCTTTTAGTCACTCATAATATTCAAAAACATAAATACAATTATTTTCATGAAATTCAAAAGTACAGAAAGAGTAGAGAATTGAAACCTAAGATGAATATTGATCCCTTTCTCTTGCACACGAAAAATAAGAAGTCCCCCATAAAGATATCCCTTGGGTCCTATTTATAAAGTTTAGGAAATTAATTCTCACTTCTAATCTGATTTTGAAATTAAACCAAATAAAATTCATCGAGAAATTTGCGGTTGGCCCGGGGCATCGTGCCAACATCGTGCCTTCAGTAGTTCAAGGTATCGTGCGGCGCACTGCTAGTGCACCTGAACTTGGCTTAAGTAGTTTAGTCCCTAACGCGGTGCGCCAAGGATTCTCTAAGTGTGTTTTTCTTCACGCTCATTTTCCTTTCGCTCCCGTCGCCTCTTAATTAGCTCATATTCCTTTAGAAACTCTTGCATATGCTAATCATGTAGGCTAGTGTGCATTCATTGCAATACTCAATCAAAACACAATAATTATCATTAAGAATATGCTCGAAACATAAGGCACATGAGGGTAAATCAAATGGGCATATAAATACGCTCGAGATCAACTACGGCTTACCGATCTTTGATTGAGCTTGTGGTAGTATTTACATGATGTTTAGCTAGTTTTGGGATGGTTCTTAGCATGTCTCATGTTTAGTTTATAGAATTGTTGCATCTATTTTTCCTGATGTAGATCCAAGCACTAGCCAACAATGTTGATTCAGTGCAACAACAGGGGCTTCCAGATATTAAAGGTGAGTTGATGGCATCCTAGTTTGATTTATATTTGTTTGTATATAGCTTTTGGCTAGTCTCTTGTATTCGAGATAAGTTTGTACTTATTTTGGTTATTTTGCAGCTTGTATTCTTTTGGTAGCTTTGTACCTTCGTCCACCCCAGGTTGTGGGATTGGTTCTCATTCTGTTGTATATAGTTATGTCATTTTCTTCATTCCGTTGCTTATTTTCCTGCTACGTCGTTATCTTTCCATTTCTTAAGATTTCTGCCTAATATGGCCATTACTTGTTGTTCCCGGACATGGGTTGGGTTACCTATCAATGGGTTTTGGTAGGTTTCATCATGACTCGAGTTTTTTGGTCGGGACATTATTCTTTTTCGAGTTGGTTTTGAGTTGCAAATTTCCTTTCCCAAAAATTATTTGGCTCAATCAAATTTGCGAAAGCTCATCGTATATAATTAGATACTTTTTATCATAAAATTTGATTTTGATGAGTTTGACATCAAGAAGCATATCAATATAATCAGTAACAAAAACAAGCTCATAGTTTCCAAGAACTTAAAAAAGAGGTATTCTTTAATCTAATGCTTTTATGAGTACTTACTTTGTTTACATTACTCAGTTCAATAGAAGGAACTTCTTTCTTGGTTTTCATTGAACTTTTCTTGGTAGCTTTGAATAAGAGTATGGCAACATCTACTATTATGTCCTGTTTTTCCACATGTGCCACAATTCTTCTTTTTGCCTTTTCTGGATGTTTTCAATAAGGTATGTTTTTTATGCTCTGATTCTTTTGAAATTTGATGAGTGGTAGATTGTCACTCATTTAAGGTCCATTTAGCTCAATATTTAGTGTCCTCAATGCCTAATTTTGTCCTTTTCTAATAGAATACTGATGATTTACAGTTATGAAGGCAATTGGACAAGAAAAGGATTGATGTTCGAAAGAAGGGTCAAAAATACAGAAAGAAGTGCAAAGTGAACATTGTTGATCGCCTAGAACGAAGGGTGAATCACCTACTGAGTATGAACTCTCCCAATCTGACAATGCAAGGCAGTTGTTGCTACCAAGGAAGGTTGGCGAGCTCCAGTAGAAAAGGCGATGCGCCTAGTGAGAACGACAGACCTGACAGTCATCGCCCAAAGTTTCAGTGTGCAAGGCAGAGATTTAAAGCTCGAACGGTGGACTAAGGTGGTATTTGGAGATTCACCAAATGTGAAAGGCTGACTCAATCGAGTTTGCCAACTGAGGTTCAAACACCTTAAGCCTAGAGCATCACAAGGCGAGCTAAGGAGTAAAGGGCGATTCACTGAACCAGTTCGGCGAGCCCAACTAATGTCGCCGAATCAGTCATTAATTGAATTTTAGGGAAAAATTTAGGAAAGTATAAATAGCCCAAACGATAGATTGTAAGAGAATTTGAAAATAGATTGAGGAATTGATAGAGTCTGAAATTTTAGTGAGTAGTAGAGAGAACATTTTACCTTTGAAGAACACTTCTCTAGTTGATTTGATTTGGGAATTGATGGCTATGATTTGATGACTTAGTTTAGGTGGTTAAAAACCTTATATAGTTAGTTTATTTTACTGCAAAATGACACTACTTAACAATTAATTAAAAAGGAAAACCCTAAACTACCCCTAAGCCCAACTGCCAAAAAGGCAGTTTCCATCCCTCACCCACGACCACCATCTACGGACCGTGGATGGACCCACGGCTCGTGCTGGTGAACCGTGGTTTGGGTCTGGGGCTTGAAAAATAGGGGAAGGTCCAGCCTTGACCCACGACCCCCACCTACGGGGTGTGGGTCCATCCACGGATCGTGGATGCCCTTCGTGGGTAGGCTGTCTTTTGACAGCTTTTTGGGCTGTCTCAAGGTCCTCCTCAAGGACCCTTGGTTGGTCCTTGGGGGGTCGTACCTTGACGTCTACACCCAAAAACCCTTATATTGAGTACCGGAGGTTATTTTACGACTGTAACCTTTACGTCAAACCCCAATTAGTCTACTAGTTTACACATAAGGCTCTAGCTTAGTTTACTAGTTTTCCGGAGTGTTACAGCTATACCGCTAACCCGCTGAAGCCTGAAGCACTCCCTTAATAGGCTAGCTAGACTGAACCTGTGAAACCACTAGCAAGGCCTATCAGAAAAGTCCCTACCCTTAGAATAAGAGAAACTGTAGCTACCCTGATAACGAGCTCCCTTGTCGCTGCCCCCATCGACCTCACGACATAGCTCCTTCATAGAACGGGTGTTGTCAACCACATCTAAGAATGATTAGCTAGCCAAAACTATGGACTTGATCTCAATTCATAGTTACAGCCTCAAACCATAAAATAAACAATGAATCCCCTTCTACTAAGTAGGTAATATCATCGTAGCATACCAAAAAAGCTCGTAAAATCGGGCGTCATACTAAGATATGGTTATGGAGCCCTACTCTAACATAGAGAACTAATTCAGGAGTTAATCTCTAACACTCTAGTGTATGAACCTACCCAACAAGGCTTCTAAAAACTCAGTCTATAATACTGGAGGTGGCCCAACTGGTCTAACCTCTAAATACGAACACCAACATTGCCTGGCTGGCTCGTCAAGCTGATAAGCAGTTAAGTCAACTCCTCTCGACTCCACATGCTTAAAAGTATATAGTCTCGCTTATCAAGTAGTCAAAAACTCTTGGGCATCCTCCCCAATATCCCCAGAAAACCTTGGAGGTGACAATCTAAAGAATACTCCGAGCATCCTCTGCTCCTCTAACGAAATCTCTCTTGCCATAAAAATTGGCTAGGAAGCAGCGGGTACTCGTGGCATGTCAACCTACGAAGCCGCTGTTGTGGGTTGATCCTACGGTGCCGGCATAGCTAGAGCTAGGGTTTGCTGAATTCACCCTAGCATGGCTAATAACTGAATGATAGTCTCTTGAAGCTCAAGAGGCATACTTGGTCCGGGTGGTGGCTGGGTTGTTCCTGGCTCCACTTGTTTCGGAGTCCTCTGTCTATCCTTTGCTGGTGCTGCATTCCGCACACAACCCTCGGTTGCTAACCCACACGTGCAACCAATCCTATAAAAGAGTAAATAAAGTGAGATTCAAAAAATCCAATAAGACACACGACGCACGATAATGATATAAAAGATAGACTCTTCCAAAAGATGCCCTATGTCCCCCTAAAGATAGAATACAGATGTCTCGGCACCTATCCGGTGACCTTTACTAGACATTACCTCGGTACAAATGACATTAGTGAACATGGGGCTCTGATACCAACTTGTCATGACCTAAAAACATGAGTCATGATGGCACCAACTATAACCCACTAGTAGGTAAGCAAAATGATGACCATGATCGACAAGTAATAGGCATACTTGGTAGAAAATAAATAAAAAAGGATACAATACATAATTTGAAGGACACAGTGTAAGATAGAACAAAAGCCAATATATATATAACTAAAAAAAATATACAAACATAAAACCTGATAGTCATATGTATAAAACTACTACAAAAGAGTACAAGTTCCAAAAGTGGACCAAACTATAAACAAACCTGTCTCAAGAAGCAAAAGATGAGTCATAAACTAAATAGAAGGATAGAGGTTGATCCAGGAGGGCATAAGCTCACACTCACCTCAAAAAGTCCTTGTAATCGGCTGAATATCAACGCTGGTTGCTGGTGCTCGAAACTATATCACAAAAATAGATAAAGAGTGTAGTATGAGTACAAAAAAACTAGGTACCCAATAGGTATCATAGGGTGACTGAACTTGGAAAGTAAACACAATAATAAAAAGCTAAAAGGGAAAAAACAAGAGGCCATATAAGGGAAAATAGTAACAAAAATCTTAACTAAGAAGCACACAAAATAAGTAAAGAATGAACATTAAAGTAAATAGCTAACTAAAACCTAATTGGCCCCCTATAAGCCTAAAAGGTACACTCATGTGCTGTTGATGATTTCGAGATTTGGACTCATTTAGGGCTTTATTTATATAGGTTTAGTGTCCTCAAATGCTTATTTTATGCCAATAACTAATGTAAAACCCTTGATTTTCAGGATTATTGATTGAGGAACAAAGCAAGGACACTAAGTTGCAAAAAGGAACAAAGCGAGCTGAAAGAATGAAGAAAAGAAAGCCTGGTGATCGCCAAGTCCACTTGGTGAGTCGCCAAGTCCACTTGGCGAGTCACCGAGTGGCCATTCGACCGCCTAAAGTTCCAGTGTGCCAAGCTCTGAGGGTAAAAATTAAGCTGGCGAGAGAGAGGAGCAGTCAGCGAATCACCCAGTGGTTCCGCGATGCAATGATATATCGCCCAAAGTTACAGACCTTGAGGATGCTGAATGCCAAGGCAGAAGGGTGATGAAAATGACAAAAAGGCGAGTCACCGAGTGGATCGGCGAGCCCGACTAACTTCGCCGAGTGACTCTTCACAACACATTTTTGGCGACTATAAATACGTCTTTGAATATTTAGTTTAGTATGAATTTTCATATCAATTCGTATCTTAGAATCTATTATTTGAGTTCTGAACTGGGAGACAAGTTTTCTCTAGTTTTTCCTAAGCTTTGAAGAATTGAAGTTTTTCACTTTTGAGAAATTAGAAGTGGGTTTGTGATATTCTTCGAATTAGAGCAGTAACTATTTTTACCTTTTTATGATGTCTAGCTAAAACCCCAATTCTTTGGGTGTGATTATGTTATTATGGGCTGATTTAGCTTATGGGTATTGCTAATTGTTAGTTTATTTGCTATTTAAAAGTGAGTTCAATCATTTATTGTGGGTTAATTTAAGAATTGTAGTTGCAAATGCGATTCTACCTTTGTGTTCTTGACTTGCTCGAGAGAGAGGTTTTAGAACTAAGGTGTTTGATTGATGGTCTGTGGGTATTGGGTTGACCTGGATTCAGCTCGAGAGAGTGAATCCTAAACCCTTTTCCACACATTCAGCTCGAGATAGTGAATGGACCAAGGTGTGGTCTGTTCTTATTTTGCATGCTTGTTGATGTTCGAGAGAAATCAACTTGATTCGGGGTAAATTGTTTGAGAGAAATTGTATCTCCTCTATAGCCTATCTTACTCACTAGTATTTAGCCATTTCTCTAATAGTTGCAATTACCCATTTTTCTATAATAGCCTATAATCGAATCATATCCCAAGAACCCATCTCATTATTGTTATTTCATATTGTTTGCTGCTGTTTGTAGTTGATAATTTAAAAACCAAACCCCCCATTTGACATTCCTGTCACCCCCTGATTTGAATGATGTTTTTATTCGATCATTTTTATTCCTATGACTGATTTGAGCATATTCATACTTCCCTATTGAATCTCAAACACGTACCGCTCCCTGTGGGATTCGACCCCAACTCATTTAGTTGGGTTTTATACTAACTAGCGATCGTTGACACTTAGAATTGGATGAAGTGTTCTTCAAACGTTAATCAAAATGGCGCCGCTGCCGGGGAGTGGTGTTGTTTGAGATTCTTCTGGTGAAGTTGAATTTTTTTCTTTGTATTCATAATTGAATCTACTTACTTTCAGTTTTGGTTTGTGTGTTGCTGTTTAAAATAGAGGAAATGAGTGTCAACAGAAGCAATGGTTGCCAAGTGGGCCACCAAGATGACATCGGCAATCTCAATGATGTCAATGAGCTGAATGTTAATGACCCTAATCTTGTTGGTGGATTTGGTGCCATCCGCTTGCCTCCGGCCGAAGGGAACGCTGTGTTCCACATTACAAGCACCATCTTGCAACTCTTGCAATTGAAAGGGTTGTTTGGCGGGCTAGCTCATGAGGATCCCCATGAGCATATAAGGAACTTTGTCGATGTTTGCGGGCCATTCTCCTTCAAGAACATATCCCAAGAGTTGGTCCGGTTGAGGTTGTTCCCATTTTCTCTAATGGGAGAAGCATGTAAATGGTTGGCTGAGTTGCCAAGATATTCTATCACTTCGTGGGAAGAGCTTGTTACCGCATTTCAAGTGCAATTTTTCCCTCCTTCGAAGATGATGACTCTTCGGGACAGTATTCAAAGCTTCAAGCGTCTAGATGTGAGCCAATTCATGAGACTTGTCTAAGGTTTAAGAAGATGGTGCTGCAATAACCAACTCATGGTTTGCCCGATAATGTCCTGCTGCAGTACTTTTACCGAAGTCTTGATTCGGTAAACAAGGGAGTAGCAGACCAACTTTCTCCGGGAGGTTTGATGCAACAACCTTACATTATAGCAGCCCACCTCTTGGATGGTATGACCAAAATTAACCGGGCATGGTATACCCGTGAAGATCAGGTCTCCCCTCTCACTTTCAAATTGACAAAAGAGCAGCTTGAAAAGGATCAAGAGAGGGACCAAAACATGGCAAAGATAATGACCCAAATTTACATCTTAGCCAAGAACGTCTTGGGTGTTGGTGCTAGAAGTGTAAATGATGTCGGTGTTGGGGATGTAAATCCCGAAGAAGCCAAGTTTGAAGCATTATACAATGAGGAAGTAAACTTCCTAGCCAACCAAGGTGGAGGATATCGTGCTAACTACCCAAGACAGGGTGGTAACCAAGGTTGGAACAGAGATGAAGGCTGGAGAGATCGTGATAGAGAGTGGAGGGATCGCAGTCTCACTTGGAAGGAAAGGGATGGGGAGAAGGATACGTATGTTCCTCCCCTCGAGCGTCAAAAGCCCAAAGATTCTGAGGGTGGCCGTTCTGAGGATATGCTCTCGCGTATTTTCAACAAGGTTGAAGGGTCCGATAAAATTTTGAAGGAGATGAAGGAATATGTATCAACCCTTACCCAGATGGTGATTTCTCATTCCGTCTCTATCAAGCAGTTGGAGACCCAAATGGGTTAAATTTTTTCTCATTTAAACCCGAGACAACATAGGGGGTTGCCTAGTGATACTATGGCAAACCCCAAAAATGAAGTTTGAGCGAGGACTTGCATCGTGCCACATCGTTAACTAAGGCACTGCTTTGGAGTCAACCCAAGTTTTTATTTGCTTTCTTTTGTTTTTGGAATAATCGTGCGTTGATTGTGTAGGTGAAAAAGTGGAATGTGTTTGAAAGAGGTAGGTTGGCGAACAAAATGTCTAGTCGGCGACTCGCCGAAGAGGTCGGCGAGCCAGACCTGGACCTCCGTTGGGCTCAAGGAATTATGAAGATGGAGTCTGTAAAACTCAGCGGGCCCATGGACAAGTCGGCGAATCACCAAACAGGTCGGTGAGCCCGATCTTGACTGCCATTTGGACCCCACGATAACTGGAGGTCCTGTAAAACTCGACGAGGTAAGTACCCACTCGGCGTGTCACCGAGTGGGTTGGCGAGGTTGACTAACATCACTGAAAAGGGGTGAACTGAACGGTTTTAAAAGGACAAAGGTTTAAACTTTCAAACTCTTTCACATTCCCTCACTTTTTAACATCATACAATCGCACCCATATTATATCTTTCCTATATATTTGTATTTTACCGCTTTTGGTCGGTCGATCTTGTGTTCGGAGTTGGAAATCTTTTCTTCCTAGCCTTACAAATTCATCTTTCGGCATAAAGGTTGGTTTTCCGAACCCCGAACTCTTAATTAGCAGTTAAACTCAAATGCATTGCTATAAATTTTGTTGATGTGTGTTGGGCCTCTCTGAAATCGTTTATGTGTATTTGCGTGCATATTTTAATTTAGATTTTGTGCCTGAATTGCCTAAATTGTTAATTTCACAAAATTTCGTGCCTTAAAATTGATCATAAATTATTGGGTTGTGCTTACAGTAGATGAGGAGGCTAAGCTGGATTCAGCTGTGCAGATCTCATTAGAAGACACACCCATGGCTGATCCTAGTAGAGCCAGCAGTGTTGATATTGCACCGGGCACTGATGCCCAGACAGATGGAGCGACTGTGTAGACAGGACCCTTCTTTACCTCCCTCTCTGTCATTTTCATTCACTTTTGGATAGTTTTATTGCATTTGAGGACAAATTGCTTTTATTTGTGGTGGGGTGAGGTATTTCCATACCTACCTCTTGTGATTATTATTTTTGCTTATATATTGAGTTTTTGTGCTGTAAATTGTGTTTTGACACTGTTTTGTGGATGTTTGAGCTTATGGCTCCTTGTTTTGAATGTAAATGGTTTTTACCCTTCCAAAAACTTTGCCACCTCTTGTTTTGTGTTAATATGGTTGTTCTTGTGCAAATTTGAGTGTCGGTCATGATCAATACCGATGACTTGAATAGTGCTCTTAATCGAACAAAAATGAATGCCCGCTTACGATGAGGCCAAATGAAGTTGCATAGACAATATGTGAACTTTTTGCATCTCGTTGTGACTAGCCAATTATCGAATGAGTCTCTTGTGATGAACATTGCACACTAGCGAAAGTGTGGAGTTTTGTTTGATATTGGTGCCAATGCCTTGTGTGATGAGCTTACCGTGAACCTTGTGTGATGACACCTAGAATTTGCCCCGTTGGTCCGGTTGACTAAGTGATGCAAGCTCTTGAAATGATCTTAGGCAACAATTTTTAAGAGTGAAACAATTTGACAATATACCTCTTTTGTGGCCAACCTTGTGAGATGTGTGAATCTTTCTTGAACCCCTTTGAGCCTTGTCCTTTTCTTGGAAGAAACTTGATGAAATTGAAACCCCTCTTTATCCATTCACCCATAATCCTCATGAAAGTATGGTATGTTTGAATAGCCAACTTAGGCCAAAAGCCTTAGTTGGGGGTGTGGTGAAAAGAGAAGGAAAATCAAGAAGTGTGAAGAAATCCCCCTTTATCCATGGACATGAATAAAATGGAACCCCTCCATAAAAAAAAAGAGAGAGAAAGAAAAAGAACGAAAAAGTTGTGAAAGTTGCAATAGAAATGGGATGTTCGGTATTCCATGAGAAGTGAATAATGGGGTGAACATTGAGCATGAGTGAAAATATTGAATAAAAGGAAGGAAAATTATTTTCAGACCACACTTCATGAGGATAGTAGCCACTGAGCCTAAATGACCATACCTTTACACTCAGCCACGTTACAAGCCTTGAAAAGACCTTTTTGATCTTGAGTGAGCTAAAACAAATGTTGGCTGGAAAATAAGGGTAAACCTATGGGTGAAGTCATACATATGTTCATCTTTTTGAGTGTGAGAGTTGTTTGTGATTCCGGAGCTATAAAGTGTTGAACAATTGTGTGTGAATACGGAATCATCTTTGTTGTGAGGGCATTTGAGTACCTTTGTTGAGCTTGAACTTGCATTTGAAGAAAGTATTGTGAACTTGCGAATCTTTGATGATGGTGAGTCACAACTTGAATCTTTGAGTGCACAATTGATCCTTGTATGAGTAAGTTGAGTCTTGTTGTGTGCATTCATGATTGAATCTTTTGTAGCACTCTTTGAGACATCCTTTTTGAACTGCTGAACTTGAGTTTTACTTGAGGACAAGAAAAAGTTTAAGTTGGGAGAGTTGATGAGTCTGAGATTTGGACTCATTTAGAGCTTTATTTATATAGGTTTAGTGTCCTCAAATGCTTATTTTGTGCCAATAACTGATGTAAAGCCCTTGATTTTCAGGATTATGGATTGAGGAACAAAGCAAGGACACTAAGTTGCAAAAAGGAACAAAGCGAGCTGAAAGAATGAAGAAAAGAGAGCCTGGTGATAGCCAAGTCTACTTGGCGAGTCGCCGAGTGGCCATTTGACCGCCTAAGGTTCCAGTGTGCCAAGCTTTGAGGGTAAAGATCAAGTTGAAGAGAGATGCAGTGATATATCGTCCAAAGTTACAAACCTTGAGGATGCTGAATTCCAAGGCAGAAGGGCGATGGAAATGACCAAAGGGCGAGTCGCTGAGTGGATCGGCGAGCTCGACTTACTTCGCCAAGTGACTCTTCGCAGCACATTTTTGGCAAATATAAATACGTCTTTGAATATTTAGTTTAGTATGAATTTTCATATCAATTCGTATCTTAGAATCTATTATTTGAGTTTTGAACTGGGAGACAAAGTTTCTCTAGTTTTTCCCAAGCTTTGAAGAATTGAAGTTTTTCACTTTTGAGAAATTGGAAGTGGGTCTGTGATATTCTTCGAATTGGAGCATTGTAAGGACGAATCTACACTTACCAAGTTGATGGATAATCAATTTGGTAACTGTTTTTACCTTTTTATGATGTCTAGCTAAAACCCCAATTCTTGGGGTGTTATTATGGGCTGATTTATCTTATGGGTATTGCTAATTGTTAGTTTATTTGGTATTAAAAAGTGAGTTCAATCATTTATTATGGGTTGATTTAAGAATTGTAGTTGCAAATGCGATTCTACCTTTGTGTTCTAGGGTTGCTCGAGAGAGAGATTTTAGAACTAAGGTGTTTGATTGATGGTCTGTAGGTATTGGATTGACATGGATTCAGCTCGCGAGAGTGAATCCTAAACCCTTTTCCACACATTCAGCTCGAGAGAGTGAATGGACTAAGGTGTGGGCTGTTCTTATTTTGCATGCTTGTTGATGTTCGAGCGAAATCAACTTGATTCGAGGTAAATTTTTCTAGAGAAAGTTTATCTCCGCTATAGCCTAGCTTACTCACTAATATTTAGCCATTTCTGTAATAGTTGCAATTACCCATTTGTCTATAATAGCCTATAATCGAATCACATCCCAAGAACCGTTTCATTATTGTTATTTCATATTGTTTGCTGTTGTTTGTAGTTGATAATTTAAAAACCAAAACGCCCATTTGACATTCGTGTCACCCCCTGATTTGAATGTTGTGTTTATTCGATCATTTTTATTCCTATGACTGATTTGAGCATATTCATACTTCCCTATTGAATCTCAACCACGTACCGCTCCCTGTGGGATTCGACCCCAACTTATTTAGTTGGGTTTTATACTGGCTAGCGATCGTTGACACTTAGAATTTGATGAAGTGTCCTTGAAACGTTAATCATCTATTTAAAATAAATCACCCAAACGGACCCCATAATCTGATGGGTACATAGTAGAGATAAGGAACTACTAGGTAAGCTTAAGATCACTTCTAGACTTCCAAGGCCATCCACACACTCGAACCGCAGTATAGTTTACCCAAGAATAACCAAATCAGGACTCGAACCCGAATAATAGAGGAATGCTCAAATTCAAACTAAGGCTAAAAGATGAGCTAGGGACTCAAACCGTGGCTATGAATGTCAACCAAGGCCTTAAACATGGCTAAAAATAAGGTTTTCCATGGCCTGCAATCTGGATTAAAAAAGGTACGCCAGGGCCTCAAACCCGGCTAAATGAGAGTACACATGGGCCTCAAACCCATGATAAGAAGGAAGCACACAGACCTCAAACCATGGAAAATAACTCAGAAATCTCCAAACATGCGATATTCCTCAAACCAGTCAATACCATAAAAAGAAGCCATCTTCAGAGTCATCAGGGACCCACTCCATCTCATTCCAAGACCCAATCCCAAATAGCCAAATAATGTAAAATTTACCAATGAACATATGTTAGTCGAACCACAACGGAAAATTATGGATGAAACGGCCATAAGATTTGAGTTGTCGCCTAACTAAGGATCAAACTATCACACTTAACACTATTATATCAATCTACAGGAGCTAAGTCATCTGAAACGACATTGGAGCAACTCTAAGGCCTATCGGTTCCAAAATGTGAGTTTCGGGGGCACTAGCCTAAGCGTAGGCAAGGGCAATAACAAGCTAATAATGATCACAAAAAACTATGAGACGATAACCACAAAATAAGGCATAATCACATAGAAAGAATAGGCATACTAGAACTGCCAAAATATCCCAAAAAAACACCTAAGGAATAATTTCTAATAAATAAACATGATCAACTATAACATGGGCTTTTTATATTTCACCCAAAATTCACTACGTTACCAACTCCGCGACATTAGTCTGGCTCGTCAAACAAGATTTGGAGATAGTCATTTTGTGCCTTAGCTCGCCTTTCATTTGCTTCAGGCTTCAGGTGTTTGAATCTTAAATAGGAAATTTGATTGAGTCTGCCTTTCACATTCGGTGGATCACCGACTACCACTTTTGTTCGCCTTTTAAGCCTTCATTTTTTCATCAAAGTCCTTCCTCCTTCGGCGATGGT
The DNA here is from genome assembly GCA_029582245.1 of Solanum etuberosum. Taxonomy (NCBI): domain Eukaryota; kingdom Viridiplantae; phylum Streptophyta; class Magnoliopsida; order Solanales; family Solanaceae; genus Solanum; species Solanum etuberosum. The sequence goes on from JAJONR010002711.1 coordinate 20,692, forward strand.
CATCTTGTTAGCCCTTCATCTTCGGTGATTCTCCGTTTCACTCTTTAGGTCTCCGACCTTCCTTGAACATCTTTAATTGTGAGCACCGTCACTTTGTGTGAGGTCAGGCTATTTGAGATATTCGCTCTTTTGGCTATGCGACTGCCAGTGTGGAGTTTATACTTCTTTCAATGTTTTTGGCCTTTCTTTCATATATTCATCCTTGTCTTGTTCTTTAACTGTCATAGCTACATATTATCAAATTATCATCAGAATAGGAAAAAATTAGCCATTGAGGACACTAATCATTGAACTAAAAGGCCTCAAATGAGTGTAAATTTACTACTCATCAACACCCCCAACTTAAACTTTCACTTTTATTTAAGTAAATCAAGAACACAATAAGTTAAACAACGGTGTCTACCACAGTTCTCAATGAGATCTAACATGCAAGTGCCACTACATGACTGCTATCACGAAAATGTAACACTCAATCATGATAAGAAAGCAACAAATGTTGACTAGACGATATCAATCCAAGCTCAAGCTCACTATTGCTTCTTTTCTAGTGAAAAACCATGTTTCAATAAATGTATTCAAGTGTTGTCACATCAAGAATGATTTTATGCTCTCACAAAGGAAATCAATAAAGAAGTTAGGAATCAATACAACTCTCACTCTACGAAAGAGAAATACAGGCAAGCTTCATCCCATAGGTTTATCCATATTTTCCAATCATCACACAACAAAGTTCATGCAAGATCTCAAAGGTCTTTTAGGCTTGTAATGGGGCTGAGGGTAAAGCTATACTCAATTTGTCTTAGTTACTTACCTCTTCTCAGGTTCTTTCCATTTTTTCACCTGGAGACTCAAACATCAATTTTTCATTCAATTTATTGGACACTCCTTTTATTTCATCACACTTTCTTTTTAATTTAAATTTTACACCTTTTAGCAACAAACTTCAAAGTTGAGTCTCACTTTTTCTTTTTTTCCTTCCATTTGGCTTTCTTTCCTCCTTCCTTTCCACACCCCCAACTTAGGCTTTTGACCTGAGATAGTTATTCAAACAAACCAATGCTTAGAAAATGATTTATGGGTGAGAAGTTAAGGACAATTTAACACAACAGGTTTCAATAAGGTTGACAACAAATGGTTTAGGGTCAAATGGTGCGAAGATGGTTGCACACCCTCACAAGGTACTCACAAAGGTATGAACATTTGGATTTTCTCTCAAAATTTGTGTCCAAGATCATTTCTTGCATTCACAAAAGCTGGACAATTGCACTAACAAGAAAAATTCTAGGATTCAACAAGCATTATTTCAAGTAAGCCATAACCACACAAGGCACTTCAAAAAAAATTATTTAGCACAACCCTATAAGATCAAAAGCTTATGTGTGATGTTCATTGCAAGGCTCACATCAAAATACAACAGTTAACACAAGAATAAAAAAGATCATTCAAAAGTGGAGCCACACTGATTTCTTCTTGCAATCATTAGGACTAAACACATTTCTCATCACGAGTACTATCCACGATATCGATATTGAACAAAATTGATCCTCGAACATCAATAATTACTAAAGCATTCTCAATCAATTTAACACTCTAAAATCATGGGGAAAAGGATAGAGAGGGATACAAAATGAATCAAAACCAACAGCTATCATAACAAAAATAAAAGTACCAAAATAATACAAATGTTTCAAAATAAAACTGAAAATAAGAACATACAATCAAAAAGGGGAATATTAGCACAAGTGCCCTCACCCCGCTAAAATGAAATCACCAGTGTTCTCAATACGACGGAAAGTAAAAATGGGAGGAGAGTGATATAAAGGTCCCCTTGATAGGCTATGCCTGTGAAGTGCTCTGATCCAGAGTGTTGTAGGGTACAACATCATCTTGGGCATCAGTGTCCAGCAAAGTAGGAGAAGGAGATGGCATCATAGCATCAACTGGGGGATCAGTGTATGACACTTCTAAAGGAGGAATAGTAGGGTCTGAAGATTCCTGACTAGTAGTGACTATGGAGGTCTCTACACGATATCTCTCCATCATAGCCAGCACCATCGTCTTCTCTCTATCTTGCAGGTCCATCAAAGTCTCAACAGTATGCCGCTCCTCTTCACGTAAAAACTCATCCTTATCCATCTCCTCAGTTGAATCAACATCATCCTCATCCTCAACACTCTCATCAGCACCAATATCATCAATCGCACAAGGCTGCTCAGTTATAATGCTCAAATCACAATAAAAAACTAATCAAAAGAGTGAGCGGTCGTCGCAAAATAAAAACACCCAACTAAGAGTCGGGGTTGAATCCCACAAGAAATGGTATACGATTAACAACATAATTAGAGATTTAACAAGAAATTAATTCTAATGAAGTTGAAGTACCAAATGGTAGAGAAGTCCACTAACTTTAACAACACTAATTCTGACACCCAATTAACAATATTAACAATCGACGATTCACGAAACTAATGGACTCTAGGGGTGTGGAGATCGAATGTTGATTGCACTTGGGGTATTGTAGAATTGCTCATTACAACTATTAATCACAAATAAGCTAGGTCATCATAATTGATGTTGATATTCTTTCGATCTCAAAGCATCCTTGCATAGAATCTCTTATCGGTCTCATTAGATGCCATTCAAAACAACCTAAAACTTTAGATCTGTAATCAAGTACCCTAAACTACAACTATTGAACAAATTACCCACTTAGATTGGTCTCTTTCAAGCACATTACAAGGTCGAAACTAGAATAAAGTTTGCCACCTTAATTCATTAATTAATCACTCACGAATCAGTCAAATCTATGATTAACATCCATAAAACAGAGCATTTAAATAAACTCACTAAATTAAATCAACACCCAATCCCATAATCACACCCCAAGAGTTTGAGATTTTAGCCACACATTGCAAAGTGTAACTAGATTATACCTAGCAAGAAATTAGCCATGGGTAGCATGAAATTTAGTATTTAATAACTGAATCTCTTCAACTTCAACCTCAATTTGACAAATTCAAGTTCACAAAATTGAAAACATCTACAATAAAAGTGTTCTTGCTCAATGTAAAAAGTTTCTCTCTCTAGAATGTTCAGACTAAATATCTTTTTTTTCACACCCTCTTTCTCTCTCCTATGGGCTATTTATAGTTTCCCAAAATTTTGCCCAAAAAATTATTCCGCTTCTTATTCGGCGAGGTTAGTTGAGTTTGTTGACTTCATTCGGCGAATCAACCATCTTTCTTTGGTTCAGCTTTTTATTGCTTCAAGCTTTAGGTGTTTTAGCCTTATTGGGTGATCCCGTTTGAATTCGCTTTTGTAAACTGTGTGAATTGCCAATTTCCGCATCGTATCACCCTTTTGACCACCATTTTATCTATTAGCATTGTCAGATTCGGCGATATCTCCTCACTTTGCCTTTTGTCCTTCGGCGGATTGCTATTCTTGCCTCATCTTACCAATTTACTTATAAAATTCACTACATGCACTATCAAATTAGCCAGTCTCAGGTTTAATTTGCTTGATTACTTGTCCTTCTATTTAGGCGATCAACGATGTGTAGTTTGCACTTCTCTTTGCATTTTTGGCCATTCTTTTAAACATCAATCCTTGCCTTCTCCAATTTCCTTCATAGCTACAAATCATCAATACTTAATCAGAATAGAACAATATTAGGCATTGAGGACACTAATTATTGAGCTAAATGGACCTTAAATTAGTGCAAATCTATCACTCATCAACACCCCCAACTTAAACTTTCTCTTGTCCTCAAGTAAATTAAGAATACAAAAAGCTCAATAAAGATGTCTACAACTGTACTCAATGAGATCTAACATGCAAGTGCCATAGCAAGACTACTCTCAATAACATGGTACCCTAAATCATGATCAAAAACTTCAAATCATACTAGTCGGTGTCAACACAAGCTCAAGCTCACTTTAGATTCTTGTCTAATGCAAGAACATGTTTCAACAAATGCATTCAAGTGCCATCACAACAAGAACGATTCAATGCTCTCACAAAGCAGATTCAACAGAGGTGTACGGAATCAATGCAACTCTCACTCTCACAAAAGAGAAACACATGCAAGCTTTGTCCCATAGGTTTGCCCATATTTTTCAATCATAGCATAACCTAGTTCATGCAAGATCACAAGGGTCTTTTCGCCTTGTAATGGGGATGAGGGTTATGGTTAGGCTTGCAAAGGGGATGAGGGTTAAGGTTAGGCTTGTAATGGGGTTGAGGGTTAAGGTATGGTCAATTTGGATTGGTGACTTTACCTTTTCAAAGCATTGTTGCAATCATCACCTCCTTTTATCAAGTTATTTTCCATCTTTTTCATTTGAGAACTCAAACTTTGACTTGTTACTCACTTTATTTGGAATTCCCTTTATTTCATTCACTTCTCTTTTTCTTCCTTTTCAAAAGCATATTCATCACAATGACTCTCTTTCTTATTTTTATAAGGAAGGGTTCCTTCTTTTTGTAACAAATTTCAAAGATGGATCTCATTTCATCTTTCTTTGCCCTTCACTTCGCTTGCATTCTTCCTTCCTTTCCACACCCCAACTTAGCCTTTTGGCCTAAGTTGTCTATCCAAACATAATAATGCTTCAAAATGATTTTTTGGTGAGAAGGTAGGCATAATTCGGGGCAAGATGATTTATTTTGGTTTTTAACAACAAATAGGTTACGCTCAAATGGCACCAAAATGGATGCACACCCTCACAAGGGTGTCACAAAGGATTGTGGAAAATTGGGTTCCCTCTTTGAATCGTTGCCCAAGATCATGTCTCGCATCCACCAAGATTTAAATCAATTGTACTAACAAGGCAAATTCTAGGATTCCACACACATGCTTTCAAGTAAGACCTCACCACACATGGCACTTCGAGATACACTCATTTAGCACATTCTAAAAAGATCAAAATTGTACGTGTGATGTTCATAGCAAGTCTCACATCAAAATGCAGCTAGTAAACAAAAGATTCAAAGAGATCACTCAAAAGTTTAACCACATCAATTTCATTCTCGCCACACCAACACTATACACCATGCTCATCATAAGTACTATTCAAGACATCGATATTGAAATCATTCGATCCTCAAGTTATTTTCAATGAAAACTTTAAGAATTTCCCAATTTAAAACTCATAGGGGGATTGGAAACTCAAGAGGCAAAATGAAATAGAAAAGACACATTTTAACTGAAAGAGCATTAGTGAACTCAACAGGGGAGATATTGGCCTAGAGGCCCTCACCCCACCAAAAAAGGAAAGAGTAATGCCCTCAATGCACAGAAATATCATAAAGAGATGAGGATAAAGTCACCCCCTAAGTATTCACTAGGATTGGCATTCGCTGACTTGTTTGGTGAATCGCGGAGTGAGAGTAGATCGCCTATGGGGCATGTGGTTTGGGAAAATCTATCTTGCACTCTGCCGCACTTCACCGTGATCACCTATTGCACCTGGGTGAATTTTCGCTCTTTCCCTGGATGTCGCCGAATAAACTAGTGTGTTTCTCATTTTGCATGCCTGATTAGGCGAACTGTAGTGAGTTCACCCAACGGCGTCGGTGCATCACCTAATAAGTGATGCTCATCGCAAAAATACAGAGTAAGCATCTTAAGTTGAGCCTCCCATTAGGAAAACTCATTGAAGCTTCGCATACTATACTCGGCAGATCGTTGAGTTGCCTTCTCCATCACCAATCGTTTTTTACAATACCTGCACATTGTGACACCCACATTATTGAAAACAACTAACACTTAGGATGCCTCCCAAGAAGCATCTAATTTAACGTCACGACATGACATAGATATGTTCTTCAAACATCATCCAAGTACACAACTTCAAAAACCCGCATATCATGACCTTCTCCAAAGTATGTCTGTAACACCCGAAAAACTAGTCGGTGAAACTAGAGCCTTACGTGAGAGTTTTAGAGTTTGATGTGTGGGTTAGAATCTTAAAATGACTTCCTGTACTTAGAATGAGGGTTATAGGGATTAAACGTCAAGGTACGACTACCCAAGGACTAACCAAGGGTCCTTGAGGAGGACCCAAACCAGCCCCTTAGAAACTGCCCAAAATGGGCCACCTACGGATGGCACCTACGCCCAGTAGGTGGACCCACACCCCGGGGTTGGGTGACGTAGGTCAAGGGACAAGGTGAGGAGCTTCAGACCATGAACCAAGGACCTGCAGCAGGCCCCGTAGACCCACCCACTGTCCGTGGGGCTTGGTCGTGGGTCATGCCTGTAGGCTTCCTCAATTCGGCCAAGTGTAGGGGTCTTTAGGTAAATTCCTAATTAAGTTAATTTGATGTTAGGTCATTTTATATTGTTTAAATAGACTTATATAAGACTTTTTAATTCATTAACCACCTCATACACCTCACAAATCCCAAGACCCCAAACCCATAACAACTTTCCCCCAAATAATTCTCTCTCTAGAGTTTCAAGGAAGAAGAAGAAGGTGAAGTCTAGGGTTGAAGGAGCAGCCTTTTATCCTCAATTTCGTGGTGAATCTTCAATAAGGTATGGTAGCTTCTCATCTATGGGTAGTCTTCACCCATAGAGCTCCTCCAAAACCCCCAATTTCAAAGTAAGAAATCCCAAAGAGCTAGGGTTTTACTCCAAGTCATGGATTCACTACAAAAATGATTTGAATGATTTAATTACTTTATATTATGATCAAATTGATAATTTACTACTGTTTTATGATGAATTCCTAAAGAATCCATGAATTACCTTATTTTCTTAAATTGGATCTTAAAGTGTGGGTATTGATTGATGTTAGTAGAATGCTATAGAATTATGAATGTTATGAGTTGATTACTTGAATCATGTTATCATCAATGTCTAATATAGTAATTCTAGATGTGTTGGTGAATTATGATTCATGGTCCTTTAAGGGCTAATTATGAGAATTATGTATGATCTTGATTGTTATGTACATGCTTTATGAATACTTTGAGGAGAAGGTGATTATGACTATGATGTAATGGTGTTGTTGTTGCAAGGCTATTCACTACACACACACTTATGAATGAAGTATGAATGAAGTTTCTATGATTATGCTAATGATGTTGTGTTGATTGAAAGACTATTCTCAATTATACACTTATGAATAATAATGACATGTTGTGAATGGTTTTCTCACAATATATGGGGATTCTTAGTTGAAAGGCTATTCTCACCTTTGAATCTATGGGCTATCCTATGAATGATGTTGGGATGAGATGGATGTCCTCACGTGAGTTGAGGCGAGGTATCTAGTAACAATCTCTTTATCCCATAATAATGAACTAAAATAATGAATGTTAAGTTCTCCGTGGGGAAATAATGCTAAGCACCGAGTGGATATTGATAGAGAAGGAAGCTCATATGTGAGTTGAGGCGGGATTTCTAGTAGCAATCTCTTGAGATGGATGCCCATACGTGAGTTGAGGTGAGGTATCTAGTAGCAATCTCCTTATCCCATAAACGATGTGCCCTCATAGGTTAATAGCTAGCGGATCCACCTAAGCTAAATGTTAATGGTTCTACCTTAGGCAAGTGGAACAACCCTTTTCGGTGTGGGTAACACCGGATTCCATGATTTGCTCACATGGTCTATGTCGGTTAAGGCTTACCCCCCACAATTAATGAGAATGAACTATGGCTTCTCAAGAATGCACTACTTAGTGTGGGTGGGGGTATGGGACTTCATCCATGCATTGCACAAGTAGGCTTTGAGAGTAGTTATGGTGTGTTTCTTTACGCTTTAATGATTTATGAAATGGATATGCTTATGATGATGCTACTAAGTATGTGGACTTGAAGGCTAAATGAAATGATAAATGCTTAATGTGGATTGTTGTTATGAGTTACTTTCCTTGATATGAATTAGTAAATGTGAAGGTTCCCTTGTCTATGAGTATGAACAAAGGATGAGATCAAAGAATGGTAAGTATGATCATGGTGGCCTAAAAGTGGTACTTAGTATAGATGGAATTATGGGATCTTTATCTATGCATTGCACAAGTATAACTTAGGATTACGTATGATATGGTTCTACTATGCTATGATGTTATATATGTTGAATATTCTTATGACTTATGCTTTTATACAAAGATGCATGATGATTCTCAAACTTGGTCAAGTGCATGTTTTCAACTAAAATATCATTTTTAGCATGATTTTGTGCATGGCTATCATACTTAGTGCATTTTTGTACTAACCCATATTTTCTACATTTTTCTATAAGTGTAGGTTTCGGTTCTTAAGGTGATCTTCCATTGGTTCAAGCTTGGATCGACTATTCTCCTAGCTTGTGGTAAGTCCTCAAGATTCGAGGACGTATGGGTCATTAGTAGTTTCTTTCTAGTTATTTCCTTTGGGATTATGTTGAAAGAGTTGTGACCCTATTTTTTATTCAACGATTTATTAGATGGCTATTTAAGACAAGTTAGACTTCCGCTTGATTTAATAAAAGACTTCGATTGTATGGATTAAAGTTTTTAAATTCCGCATCATTTCTTATACCTTATGTTATGATATGCTAAGGGGCTTGTATGAGACCTTGCGGGGTTGAGTACGCCTTGTCACATCTAGGGGTACTCCTAGGTTGTGACAATTCCTTCAACCTTCATCCATTGACTTTGAATCTAACCCCATTTGCATCTTCATTTTAATCACTTCATTTCCATACACTCGTGCGATACTGTGCGGACTAGTCCACTTGGAGTAAAGCTTGCGTGGGAAGAATTTCAACCTTGAATTGAAGATTAGGACCAATTCCCCCACTCAGAACTCACAAGGTAAAATCTTATCATCATGCCATCATTTAACCTTATCCTTATATTGGGTGGAGCTTTCATAGGCTTGCAAAGGAAATTCATCCAGCTCAAGCATTTTGTGCACCCGATCTCTGCAAGCTACATCCCAATTAATATTTATCTTCTTCAAGGCCCATAAAGCTTTGTGCTCTAATTCAATCGGAAGATGACAAGCTTTCCCAAATACTAACTTGTAGGGAGTCATACCAATGAGAGATTTGAATGTCGTACGGTAAGCCCATTGTTCATCATCAAGCTTGTTAGACCAATCAGTAGGATGGACATTCATAGTTATGGCCAAGATGCTCTTTATCTCTTGATTAGACAACTCAACTTGTCCTCTTGATTGGGTGTGGTATGGTGTTTCTACCTTGTTCTTGACCCCATATTTAGAGAGGGAGACTGCAAACTGAATGTTACAAAAATGTGATCCGCCATCAATTATTATGGCCCTTGGGGTACCAAACCTTGTGAAGATGTTTTTTTTGAGAAACTTTATGACACTTCGTGCTTCATTGTTTGGTAATTCCATTGCTTCTACCCACTTCGATACATAGTCAATTGCTACACAGATGTAGTTGTTCCCAAAGTTCTAAGGAAAGGACCCATGATATCAATCCCCAAAACGTCAAACAATTCAATCTCAAGGATTTGCGAAAGTGGTAGTTCATGTCTCTTAGATATACTCCTTTGTAATTGACATTGGACACAACACTTGTGAAATTCATGAGCATTCCTAAACATCGTAGGCCAATAATAACCACATTGTAAAACTTTAGAGGCTTTACGAATGCCTCTATGATGACCACCAGCTGGGGATGCATGGCATGCCTCAAGAATTCCATTCACTTCCACTTTCGGCACACAACGTCGAATGATATTATCAGCACAGTCTCTAAAAAGTAAAGGTTCATCCCATATATACTACTTCACATCAAATAGGAATTTCCTCTTTTGATGGCTACTCAAATCATCAGGTAACAGCCCACACACAATAAAATTAGCAAAATCAGCATACCAAGGAACAACGGGTATAGAAATTATCATTATTGATTAATCCGGGAAGGCATAATCAATGTCTTTGTCTTAAGCTACTCTAACATCCGCTTCCAACCTTGAAAGATGGTCAGCTACTTGGTTTTCACACCCTTCCTATCTTTCACTTCAAAGTAAAATTCTCGAAGGAGTAACACCAATCGGATCAGCCTTGCCTTAACCTCTTTCTTTTCCATTTAGGAACCTTAAAGCTTCCAGATCTATGTGTACAACTACTTTGGTACCCAAAAAATATGCTCGAAAGTTCTCAAACTCATATACCAGAGCAAACAAATCCTATTGCATTACAGTGTAATTCTTTTGAACACAATTCAGCGTTTTGCTAGCATCATATACAGGATGGAAGAACTTGCTTTGCATTTTCCCAAGAACAACTCCTAAATCCAAGCCACTACCATCACACATCATTTCAGAAGAGATATTCCAATCAGGTGCAATAATTATGGGAGCTGAGGTCAGTTTCTCCTTGAGTGTTTTAAAAGCCACCATACAAGAATTATTGAAAACAAAAGTGCTCTCTTTCTCAAGAAGTTTACACAATGGAATAAAAATCTTGGAGAAATCTTTAACAAACAACCTATAGAACCCGATATGACCAAGAAAATTCCTAACACCTTTTACCGAAATTGGGGGAGATAATTTTTTGATCATTTGAATTTTGGCTTGATCAACTTCAATACCATCCCCAGAAATTGTGTTCCCAAGCACAATTCCCTCTTCCACCATAAAGTGGCATTTCTCCCAGTTAAGGACAATATTTGACTCCACACACCTTTTCAACACCATCTCCAACTGCCTCAAACATTCCGCAAAAGAATCCCCAATGACTGAAAATCATCCATGAACACTTACATGGAATCCTCTACCATATCTATAAAGAGGGATAGCATACATCGTTGAAAGGTAGCTGGGGTATTCCATAGCCCACAGGGCATTCAGTTGAATGCAAAGGTGCCATATGGGCATGTAAACCTTGTCTTCTCTTGATCCTCCGGTGCAATGGCGATTTGGTTGTACCCGGAATATCCATCAAGAAAGTGATACCACCCCTTTCCGGCAAGCCTATCAAGCACCTGATCAGTAAAGGGCATGGGGAAATTATCTTTTTCGGTCTATGAATAAAGCTTTCGATAGTACATGCACACACGCCACCCGGTGATAGGTCTAGTACCAACTAACTCATCTTTTTCATTGGGAATCGTGATACCACCCATTTTTGGAACACGTGGCACCGGACTTACCCATTGATTGTCCGCAATTGGGAAAATGACTCCCGCATCTAACCATTTTATAATTTCTTTCTTCACCGCTTCTTGCATCGGAGGATTTAATCTCCATTTACATTCAATACTTGGTTTACAATCTTCCACTAAATTTATTTTGTGAGTGCATACGCCTGGAAAAATTCCCACAATATCGACATTTTACCACCCCAAGGCTTTGATGTGCCATTTCAACACTAAGATTAACAACTCCACTTGCCATTGTTTAAGATCACTTGCAATAATTACCGGAAGTATGTTCTTGACCCCCAAGAAATCATATTTGAGATGAGGCGGGAGCTCTTTCACCTCTGATTTTTGTGGTTCAATGATGGATGGTTTGGCCGGTGGTGCTTCTTGACTAGACAAATTAAGGTCGAGATTAGCTTGGAAAAATTATGTGAGACCACACCTACAAGAGCAGCCACGACCTCATCATAGTTGCTAATTTCATCTTGGTCATAATTAAGTAGCACTTGAGCCAAAGGTTCCCAACAATATGCTGCACTTTCAATACTTGTTATTGCTTCGTCAATTTAATCCAAATGAGACACAACACGCATATCACTTGGTTATTTCATTGATTTATGAATGTTGAAGCTAACTACTTCATCATTGACTCTGAACTTCAACTCGACACCTTCCACATCAACCAAAGCGTTGCCCGTAGCCAAGATAGGTCTACCCAAAATAATCGGCATTTCAACATTTATTTCACAATCAATCATAAAAAAATTAGCGAGGAACACAAATTTGTCAACTTCTACTACTAGCACATCATAGACCACAGCCACCAATCTCTTTATGGAACGATCAGCCATTAAGAGTCTCATGTTTGTTCGTTTTGGTTTATCAAGCCCAAACTTACTAAATATCATCAATGGCATCAAATTTATATTTGCACCAAAATCACATAAAGCTTTTGCAAAAGTACACGTACCAATGCTGCATGGGATAGTGAAAGCTCTCGGATCATCTCTCTTGAGGAAATCATTCTTTGTCATTACCGCCCCACATGTTTGCGACATTTCAATTGTTTCACAATCTATCACCCTTTAATTTGTCACCAACTCCTTCATGTATTTGGAAGAGCCCGACATTTCGGTCAAGGCATCCACTATCAGAATATTCACTTTCAAATCCTTCACTATTTCCACAAACTTTTGGAGTTTTGCATCGTCATTTTTCTTCCTCAATCTTTGAGGAAATGGAAGTTTGATCTTGATTAGAGGCAATGTAGATGAAGCCTCAACGCTAATCTTTTTATATTTATCTTTGGCTCCTCTTGCGCTTATTTTTCTTGAGCTTTATCCAGTTCTGTAGGTGATTCGTTATGAGTAATCACCTCTTGAGAATTCACTTTGTCGGGCCTTATGATTTTTTGCAATGTCTTTCAACTTCTAGTAATGATGGATGAAACTTGGAGCGAGTTTCGTTGCTTCCCCTTTGCATTAGAAAAATCACTCTCATAAGGATCAGCATACACAAGAGCGGTTAGTTGTCTCATATTTTTTTCAACTTACTTGATGGAAGATGCATGCGAGACCATGGTAGTTGAAAAAGCTAAAACGTCACAATTCATTCCTTGCAAAATCATATCTAACCCCTCCACCTTATTCACGATTTTAGTCAACAAATCATCGGTTTGAGTTTTCCTTGGTTCATGTTGAATGAAAGGTTGTTTATATCTAACATCTTCACATTCTCTTCAGAAACACTTCTCATCAAGTCCGCTAGTCAAACCTTGATTTTCAGCAAGCTTTAGATGACTTGGCCGAAAACCCTCCAATTTTCCACCTCTCATGTATACCTTTTCATCGTACCCACACCGGGATATTACATTTGTTGAGTTTGCTCCGCCTCTAATAATGTGCTCGGATAATAATTCAGGCTAAGAGGTCAACCTAGCAATGCTTTTGTCATGTTCTCGGTTCTTTTCTTCTTGTTTCTTGAATGCCCCCAAAGGTGGAAGTGACAGATAATCATCACTCATATACCAAGCTTGGTTGATTTTTGTCATCTCATCAAGCAACCTTGTTGCTTCACTAAATTGTTGCTTGATATTACCCCCTCGCACAAAATGATCAACCAATCCCTTATTCGCAACATCAAGACTCTGGTAACAATATTGCAATAATAGCTCATCCGGGAAACCATGTTTAGGACATTGTAACAATAAACACTTGAAACGTATCCAGGCTTTATGTGCAGGTTCCCACTCATTCTTTTGAAATTTTGAATGTTCTTTCTCAAATTCATAACTTTGGATGGAGGAAAGAACCTCTCAAGTAAAGTTTCAATCAATTCTTCCTATGAGGTAATGGACTTCCTTGGCAATTTAATCAACCATCTAGTTGCCTTCCCCATTAGAGAGAAGGGAAATAACCTCAGCCGCATTGACTCTTGTGAGATACCTTCAGCTGAAAACGGTGGCACACATTTGCAAATTGTGAAGATACTCATTAGGATCTTTGTGCTCTAGTCCCCCAAACAATCATCCCGCCTTGAGGAGCTTCAACATTTGTTTGTTTATGACATATGTGATATACTTGTGCACCGGTGGTAAACAAATTGCTCCCACTTCATTGGTGGTATGAGAAACCACCTCATCTTCTCTTCTAATATCATTATCTTGCCCATAGCAGCTAGATTCGTAGCCATTATGTGTATTCTTTATTACACCAACCAAGAGATCACAACAAGAAATCCAAGCGTAAGACTGTTCAACTACAAAATAAATTAATATGCAAATTACTTCTTAAACTAAATTCCTAACTACCATTCACCAGCAGTGGTGCCATTTTTTATAATGCCCAAATCATCCTCAAAACTAATCAAAAAATTGAACGTTCGTAAACACCCAACTAAAAATCAGGGTTGAATCCCATAAGGAATGGTAAAGGTTAAGAACTTAACTAGAGATTTAACAAGCAATTAATTCCAATGAAGTTTAAGTAACAAATGGGTGGAGAAGTCCACTAACGTTAACAACACTAACTTAGACACCAATTAAGAATATTTAAACAATCGACGATTCACGAAACTAATGGACTCTAGGGGTGTGGAGGTCGAATGTTGATTTTACTTGGGGGTATTGTAGGGTTCCTCATTACAATTATTTAATCACAAATAAGCTAAGTCATCGTAATTGATGCTAATCTTCTTTCGATATCAAAGCATCCTTGCATAGAATCTCCTTCCGATCTCATCTATATATCATTCAACACAACCCAAAACTTTAGATCCGTAACCAACTAACCTAAACTACACTTATTGAACAAATTACTCACTTATATTGGTCTCTTTCGAGAACCATTACAAGATCGAAACTAGAATTAAGTTGGACACCTTAATTCATTAATTAATAACTTGAAAATCAATCAAATCTATGATTAACAGCCATAAAATAGAGCAATTCAACAAATCCGCTAAATTAAATCAACACCCAACCCCATAATCACACCCGAAGAGTTTGGGATTTTATCCACACATTACAAAGTATAAATAGATTATACCTTGCAAGAAATTAGCGATGTGTAGCATGACATTGAGTATTTAGTAACTGACCCACTTCAAATTCAACCTCAATTTCAAAATCAAAGTTCACAAAATTTAAAACTTCCACAATAAAAGTGTTCTTGCTCAATGGTAAAAGTTTATCTCTGTAGAATTTTCAAACTATTTCCCTCTCTTTTTTCACACCCCCTTTCTCTCTCTGGGATATTTATAGTTTCCCAAGCTTTTTCCTAAAAATTAACTCCTCTTCTCATTCAGTGATATTAGCTGAGTTCGATGACTTTATTTGGCGAATTACCCATCTTTCTTTGGTCTACCTTTTTCTTATTTCAAGCTTCAGGTGTTTGAGCCTTATTCAGCGATCCCGTTTGAGTTCGTTTTTGTCAACTTGGAAAATCACCGATTTCCACCTCATATCACCATTTTGGACCATCATTTTATCTGCCAGCACTGTCACATTCGGCGATATCTCCTCACTTCACCTTTTTTCCTTTGGTGGATTGCCGTTCTTGCCACATCTCGCTAATTTACTTTGAGAATTGACTTTGTGCACTGTCAACTTAGGTGGTTTCAGGTTTGTTTGGAGACTCGTCCTCCTTGTTAGACGATCAATGATGTGTAGTTTGTAGTTCTTTTTGCATTTTGGCCATTCTTTCAAATATCAATCCTTACCTTGTCCAATTTCCTTCATAGCTACAAATTATCAACATTTCATCATAATAGGACAGTATTAGGTATTGACTACACTAATTATTGAGCTAAATGGACCTTAAATAAGTGCAAATCTACCACTCATCACTCATCCACACCACTAGGTGCCTCAGCTCTCCATTCGAAGATAGGCACAAACTCTGGTATATAAGGCAACGGAACCTCACCCTATAATATAATAATACTGATGGACTGTAGCTATCCCAGATCAACCCAAAGAGTAGCAAAGTCACCCCTCAAAGCAATCAACTCAATTGAGCTACCCTTGCTCTTCTACCTAGCCTCCATCTTAGCCTTGAGGTTGTCTAACCTTTCCCTATATAATGCCAATGTGTTTTGATATTGCACCATATGTCCCCTAATGGGTAGTAGTGAATCCTCAATGTCCCTCTCAATCAAATTGGGCATCTCCATTTCTCCCCTCGCTACTCTCGTATCCGCAGACCAGGCAAAGTTGCCCATTTGGTATATCATGGCCTTGGTCAAGAGAGGTCGAGATATTGGGTCAGGAACAATAGTTGTTGAGGTTGAAGGCACAGAAGAAGGTTGAGGGGTACTTGGTGGCTCCACAGAAGAAGAAGGCTGAGCGGCACCAACCTCAAGTGTAGGAGGGTCCACCAGTAGGTTAGTGTTTGGTGGTGGCGGCTTCCTTCGAGCTGCATCATCTCTCAAATAATCCGCCTCAATTCTTCGAATATCATTGGAGGAGATGGGGGTAATTCAGACATCTGTCCTCTCCCTAAAGGCACTCCCACAGCCTCACACAGTTGTGTGATCAAGATTGGAAAGGGGAGAGAGGTATGCTCCTGAAGAGCTCTCACCGTCATCTCCTCATTAATAATCACATCGATATCTATCGTAGTTCGATCAATGATGCTGCCAACTAAGACGGCCTTCGAAGGCCGAAGAATAGACTCATTCTGGGATGATATGTGATTGTTGATTATGAAGACGAACCAATATTTAGAGGTGATTTTGATATCTTTCTTCTCTATCCATGTTCCATTGCTCCATAAACAATCCATGGAGGAGAGATATCAGAAATGAGCGGTGCCAGCCACCCCTTGAGTGTATCTAGGCACTATTTCATCTGGAGCATGTAGTACTAGTTATTTTCACCCTTAGTACCAAATATCTGATTTATTTTTCCTGTATTGCATGGTACCATCTTTCCACAAACCTCAACCTCTTCCAATGACTTCCAAATCGTGACCTTTCTCTTCTTGGGCAAGGCCTTTGCTTAGGCCGCATAAAACTCTTGTATCCAGGCTAGGAAATAAGGAGGTCAAACTCTTGTGAACCTCTTGAACCCATGAAATATGATTGTTTCCCAGATGTCGGGGTATTCACTCATTACCCCATCAATAGAGAGTGGTCTCTCCTCAAGAATCGTGGGTTCACTAGCTACTACAAGCCTATTGAGGGCTTTTGGAGATATTATAGGGAGAACTTGGGATGCACTCACATTTTAGATTTGGTTGGGTGCCAACTTAGAGATTATGTTTGTCCTCTTCTTGGCTAGTTTTCTTCTATGGTTTCTCCCTAACACGTGTAGAATAGCGCAGAGTATCTTGTTGTTGGGGAGCCTCAGAGGATTCATTGATAATAATCCCTTATTCCTTTCCAAAAGGGGAGGAGGAAGAGACTCTTCAAACTCGGAGTTGGAGGTAACAACTCTCTTTCCTTCTATTCTCCCCATTTCCTATAAGGCACAACAATTCAAAACATAGATCGGGTGAAGGTTAGTTGAAATCAAACTCAAAAACAAACACAGTTCAAGATCAGTTCTAAGGCTCGTCGACTGGGAAGTCGATTCACCTAATAGGTTAGGCGAGCTTATGGGAGCTTGCCGAAGTTGACTAGTCACATTTTAATTCAACCCAGGCATGAAAGGTGGAGTCATCTCCAACTCGGTGATCCACCAAGTTGGTTTCGGCGGGCTAAGTCAATTGCATCAAAAGTGACAGTGCTTAACTAAAAGGGACCGGCACAAAAGGTGATGTCTACTCAAATTTAGTGATTCACTGAGTTGGTTTCGATGAGCTAAGATAAGCTCATCGAATGAGACAGTACCAAGGTCATATATTCAAACACAAAAGGCGATTTGGAACTTACTAGACGATTCACCTAATCACCTTGGTGAGGTAAGACAAGCCCGCTGAACAAGTAATTTCAGCCCAATGCCTATTTTATAGAATTTTAACACTAACAAGCAACAATACCAATTACCCAATAAGTTTTACAATCTACCCACACGATATTCTACCCATGGGTACTAAGAATTCCCTCAAATTTCACAACGTATTGCCCAAATTGATGATTTTTCCTAAAGAAAGTCGTCACTCTATCTATCATTGGACAAATACAAGTCTTCAGGGCAATACTGGGAAAATCAGACTTTTCATTGATATTAAATTTAAGAAAGACCCGTCACATTCAATGACTCAATTTTAAATTTTAACATTCACAATCAATATAAACAATTTCAGGCACTAAATCAACTATCCTCACTCATGGGCATAGTTCAATCATAAACATTTAGCAAGACCTAATCAAACCCGATAGCCCAACAATAGTATAGTACGAGACCCAGAACATACACATCAAATTTAAGAAAAATATTAATGAAAGCCTAAAAACCAACCTTAGAGAAGACCACTAAGCACAAAATCGAGGGAAAAGGGTCTAAGATTTAGAAGCAAACACCAAAATGCAATCCAAGCACAAAAATCCACGGAAATGAGGTCGTACAAGTAAAGAACCAAGGGTATGGGGAGTTTGGGATGTGAAAGATATAGAAAATATGAAAGGTTTCTTTTTAAAACGTGACAAGACTCTTGGCCTTTTTATTTCAAGTGCACTCGTTGAACTGTGAATAACGTCGTCGAAAGCATTCGACGAATCGCCGAAGGAGCTTAAGCTCGCCAATGATGCTTGAACAACTTTCAATTTGATGGACACGATTTAATTTTCCTAGTGTTATTGGGAAAATCTTTGTTTTGGTCCCTGATCGCCAAAGTTGACAGTATAATTTTTCAAAATTCTTGGCTCAAAGGGAGAACATGAAGATGTCCACCCAATCATTTCGGAACATCACCAACTAGGTACTTTCATCGTCTTCTACATCCTTTTCAACTTTTCGACTTCATTTCAACCTGCACGCACAACACCCATTATTGAAAGCAATAAAATAAACGTCGGTTGCCACCCTAGAAGCGTGTTATTTAATTTCGTGACACCACACAATTGTTACTCATCAATAATCATTTTTGGGATTTGGAATGGTGTCACTAGGCAACGTTCTTTTTTGCTTTGGATTTAGATAGGTGGAGATCTGACACAATTGATTTTCCAGCTACTTAATTGATATTGAATGGGAAATAACCATTTGAGTCAAAGTGGATAAGTCATTTTTCAAATCCTTCAACACCTTGTCGGACCCTATAACCTTATTGAAGATCCTTGTAAGCATATCCTCGGTTTAGTTTCCCTCTTATTCACCTATTTCCTTTTGTTTTGGGCAATCATGAGGTGGGACATACCTATCTTTTTCAGCTTTCCTATCTCCCCAATTGCCACCTCAATCTCTTCAATATCTCTAACCATTATCTCGATCCTTGTTCCAACCTTGGTTCCCACCCTATCTATGGTAGTTAGGATGAGAACCACACAATTGATTTCCCATGTAAATCACATCTTCGTTGTACAATGCCTCAAACATGGCATCTTCCAGACACTTCACACTACTTGTTCGAACTGCATTTACCATTTTCAATCCACCACCCATGACATGTTTGGATAGCAAATGAAGTTGGATCATCATTTTAGCCATGTTTTCATCACGCTCATGATCCTTTTTAATTTGTTCCTTGCTCATGCCCCATAATTGAGAAGATACTTGATCATCTCTAGTATGTCATGCTTGCTTTACTTTAGTCATAACATCAAGAAACAATGTTTCCACATCAAATGGTTGTTGCATCAGCCCACCTTGAATAAGTTGATCATCCAAGCCCTTGTTGAATAAATCAAAGCTTTAATAAAAGTATTGCAACAACAAATTGTCTGGAACGCCATGTGTTGGATACTGTAGAAGCAATTTTTGGAACTGCAACCATGTCTCGTGAAAAGGTTCATCTCCCACTCTTTTAAATTTATGGATATTTTCCCTAAGCTTGACCATTTTTAGGGAGGATATAATCTCTCTAGGAAAGCTTCGGTTAACTCCTCCTAAGGAGTGATAGAATCATTCGACAACTCATCGAACCATCTAGTCGCTTCTCCCGTTAAGGAGAATGGAAATAATCTCAGCCGAATAGATTCTTGTAAGGTGTTCTTGAAGAACACCCACAAATATCCACAAAGATTCGAATGTGTTCATGAGGATCCTCGTGATCTAAACCATGAACATTTCTCTCATTCGGAGCAGCTGTAGCATTGTTCCGGTTATATGGAACATTGCCTCCCTGTTGTGGGCAGTAATCGGATAGCTCCATTGGTTGCAATGATATTAATGTGCATGTCATTCAATTCACCCATCTAATCATTTTTCCCGTAGTGACTAGCCTCATCATAACCATTATCACTCATGATTATACTTGCAAATAGGCAACACAATACACCAAAAACAATCTACAACAACTCAACAAGTTTACAAACTAACTTCACTAATTGAATTCCTAGCAACCATTCCCTGGCTACGGCACCATTTTTTTTATAACACTCAAATTATCCTAAAAATACGTAAGAGAATAAATGGTCGTTGTTAATAAAAATCAGGATCGAATCGCACAAGAAATGGTATAATGATAAGAATTATACTAGGAAATTAAGAATTCAGACCTATTCATTGTAGCACGTCAAGACAAATGGGTGGATGATTCTACCAAATTTACTAAAATAGTTTGAAGTATCAAGTATCACAATTAAATTAAACTAAAATTTAGAAATTCAAGCAATTAAGAAGTAATCTAGGGATGCGGGAATCGGAATCGATGTCACATAAAGGGAAAATGTGGTGCTCAATAGTATTAAACAATGATGGATAGGTTGAATCATCTTCAATGATACTAATCTTCTTTTGATCTCATAGTACCAATTCATATAATCTCCTTTCGGTCTAATCTACGTGACTAACAAATCAACCCATTACCTTACAAAAATCTCTCTTTTGAGCAGATTTGGGCAAATCGATTTGAATCATAATCTCTCTTTCGAGCAAACCATTGAAATCAAACCTAAATTGCATGCATTAAGCTAATTACCCACTCTAATTCATCTTTTTCAAGCATCAATCGAAGATCAAGAATAAGATTAAGTTTGCAACATTAACCCATGAATTAACTCCATGCTAATTAGCCTAAATCCACGAACTAACGATAATAAAATAGAGCAAAACACAACACCCACTACTTAAATAAACACCCAACCCCCATAATTGCACCCCTAAAACTAGGGTTGTAGGCTCACATCAAAAAAAGTACACAAATTATACCTATGATGATAGCAGTCATCGATGTGATGAAATTAAGAAATTATAATCAACACCCACTTTGATTTCAACTTCCAATTATCAATTCCAAGAATGAAATTTAAAACCCCAAAACTATAAATATTTTTCACAAGGTAAAAAGTCTCATACAAAACTCTCAATGACAAAAACTACAGTGCCAAAAAGTTCTCTTCCAATAGCTCTGAAAAACTATCTATTTTCTCTCTCCTTTGGGCTATTTATAGTTTCCCAAAATTTATTGCGTGACCAACTCAGCGACAATAGTTGGGCTCGCCAAACAAGATCATCGGATAGCTCGCTATCTGTGCCTTAGCTGACCTTTTTTTTGCTTTAGGCTTCAGGTGTTTGAACCTCAGTTGGTGAACTCGATCAAGTATTTCTTTCACATTTGGCATATTGCCGATTACCACCTTTGTTTGCCTTTTAAGCCTTCATTTTTTCATCAAAGTCATGTCACCTTCGCCAATGGTCATCTTGTTCACCCTTCATGTTTGGTGGGTCGCCATTTCACTTTTTAGATCATCCACCTGCCTTGAACATCTTCAATTGTGAGCACTGCCACTTGTGCGAGGTCAAGCCATTTGGGTGATCTAACCTTTTGGTTAGACAACTGAAACTGTGCATCTTCTACTTCTTTAATTGTTTTTGGCATTTCTTTAATGTATTCATCCTTGCTTTGTCCTTTAGTCTTCATAGCTTCAAATCATCAAAATATCATAAGAATATGGCATAATTAGGCATTTAGGACCATAATTGTTGAATTGAAAAGACCTCAAATGAGTGTAAATCTACCACTCATTACATATCATGAGAGGTAAAATGGTAATTTTATAAAAACTTATAAAAATGACCGACCAAGTCATTACTTGGATATATTATTCAATTTCGATCTAATGAAAAAATGAACTTAATTGACTTCCTAGTTATGTAATAACAAAAGCTTCCACATAAGTTACTTGCAAGTTACCTATTTGATTGGAAGCTTTTCTGATTGCAAGCTTCTCCGATTGTAAACATATTCAAAAAATTGTGTAATGAAAATCTACAATACGATATATTTATAACATTCTTCATCATTGTGTTGTGCTGTTTGAATTTCTAGAAATTAAATTCATAATTTTCATACATTTTATCACATCATAAAAATCAAGGTCTGTAAAAGAAAATTAATTATATTTCTAACAACAACATACCATTATAGTACAACAAAGTGGGTCCATAGAGGGTAGAGTGTACCTCTACCTCAAAGGTAGGGAGGTTCTTTATCATAGACCCTCGACTAGAGGAGAAACAATCTAGAAAAAAAAATAGAAGTACAATAAAAACATATAACAACAAATAAAATATAGTAGTAGAATCAAAACTATAACAAAATAATTTGCTAATCATGGTACAAGGAATCAAACGATAATAACAGAAGCCGAAGGACAAGAAACTACAAAAAAAATAACATGACTACTAATATGACCAGACAACAAGATAACATACGCAACCTACTAACCTACTACGCCCTAATCTAAGATCTCCACACCCTCTTATATAAGGTCGTGTCCTCGGTAAGCTACAATTTTGTCATGTCTCATTTTATCAGCACACTCAATACTTCTCCGGTCTACCACTGGCTCTCCTGAAACCATCCAAACTCATGTGTAGATTCTCTTTATCAAATGCCACAACAGCCCTCGTCTTATCTTTTACTGAATCAACTCACACCTTTTTTAGATATCTTCATTTATAATCTTATCTCACCTACTATGCTCACACATGCATCAGAACATCATCATTTGTACAACTTTCACCATCTGAATGTGAGAGTTTTTGATTGGCTAACATTCTTCTTATACAACAAAATTGGTCTAACTTCCAAACTATAGAACTTGCCTTTATGTTTTGGTGAAATCTTCTTATACTTTTAATAAAAATTATCTCAATTATAGTTGTAAATTTGTAAAAAAGAAAGTCTTAAATTTATGTGATTATGACATGTAGATTTTTATGTTTTTTCCTATGACATCGTAAAGAAAAAGGGAGGGAAGAGAAAAATATTAATTTTTTTTTTCAAAGATTTCTATACTGTGGAAGTGAAAAGAGAAAAGGTGCCAAGAAGCGCAAGTTAGGTGGGTATGGTGCAGGATAATAAAGAACTCAACATATTTCCACAATTTTCAAAATTTATTTAACGCCAAACCAAAACGAACGGTTCTTTATGGACATTTCACAAAACAAAATATTTATAGTAAAAAAACTAACAAAAATCCCTCCATTATTGCATCTCCTTCCTTTCCTCTTTGTTTTCCATTTCCTCCTCCATTGTGAGAACAAATTCATACCAGAAATAAGTCGAAAAGTTGAATCGAAGCAACCCTAAATGGGATTTTTGATGGAGATTTTAAAATAAGAGGTAAATTGATTGATAAAATGACGGGATCCTTATTTTGCAATTTCCAGATAAATCAAGGATCTTTTCATCTGTTTCATTCTTCTCTTTCTTTAATTTTTTTCCAAAACAATTTCTCTTTTTTTTTTCATTTATTTAACCATTTTCTTGCAACTTTATAGGTTCTTTAACCAATGTTTTTTTTTCTTCAAATAATTTAGGAATAAATACATTTCTCGTTATTCTCTCTAGTTTACGATGAAATAGGTTAGAACAATGCAGAATATGATTAAAAATATCTGACTCAAATGAAATTGAGTAATTTTTTTTGTTATTATGGAGGAAAATTCTTTCAATTTATTATTTGGGCGTGTGGATGTATTGGTTTTTAGTTATCGATAATGAATAAAACTAACTTATATAATGCTGCTCAATTTGGGCATTGGTGGAATTATCTTTTTCCATGTGACCCTTTATTTGATCATATATAAATTTCCAAGAGGTATTAATTTTGGTTGTTATTGTTTGTTTTATATAGGACAACCTTCAAATGATTTTGAGTGAAATGGATCAGCTGACAATGGAGAATTAAATTTGGGAAGCAACATTATCTTTGAAATTAATATTTTTTATGAAATTTGAAGGGAGCGAACAATGTTGTCTAAAGGTGAACATCAATCGGTCCCACTGTCTGTATTGCTGAAGCGGGAACTGGCCCAAGAGAAGATTGAAAGACCCGATATTTCTCATGGTCAAGCTAATCAGAGCAAGAAAGGAGAAGACTTCACCTTCCTCAAGCCTGAATGCCAACGGGTTTTGGGAGATGAAGTCACTACCTTTTCGGTTTTTGGGGTATGTTTTTATCTTATGATTTTGAATTTTTTATGGTGTAATGGAATTTATCATATTGGATGTTATCTTTAATATTGTCATAGCTAATGTTGTCATCCTTTCCTTAGGTTAACAATCTGTTACATTGACCCATAAATTTCATGCTGACCTTTTATATACTATGTAGTATCCTATATGTTTGAGAAAACTAGTCATGGATCAAACATTTGATGTTTTCCCCTTTGCCTTGCTTTGACTTATTTTCTATGCAGAATCAACAATTATTTCAAGACACTGGAGAAATACTTTTATTTTCCCTTTTAAAATTAATTGCACGGAAAAAGTAATTTTTGCAAACAAAGCATTGTTGTGTTACATTTTCACCTATAACTTTTGCATGTTTGACCTAAAAAGTCTCGTCTTCACAAATTGTTAAATATATGTAGTCACACGTCCTCTTTTTGGTATTAATATAATTGTTGTCATTTAATTTTTTTGTTTTCATTCCTTTTCTAGTTATTTGATGGACACAATGGGTCGGCAGCCGCTATATATACTAAAGAGAATCTATTGCAGAATGTCTTGAGTGCTATTCCCGCAGACCTTAATAGATATGAGTG
This sequence comes from Solanum etuberosum, assembly GCA_029582245.1. Lineage (NCBI taxonomy): Eukaryota > Viridiplantae > Streptophyta > Magnoliopsida > Solanales > Solanaceae > Solanum > Solanum etuberosum. The sequence goes on from JAJONR010002711.1 coordinate 45,400, forward strand.
GGTTGCAGCATTGCCTAGGGCTTTGGTTGCAGGATTTGTCAAGACAGACAAAGAATTCCAAGAAAAAGGTATTAGTTATTTCTATATATAAGGGAGCTATTATAAAATCCTAACATGAAGTTGTCATGATGTCACGACCCAAAAACCGAAGTCACGATAGCACCTACTAAATCCTACCAATAGGTATGTCAACCATTATTCCAAAACAAACGATAATGGGCCTAGGGAGCAAAAGAAGTAGAACGAAGCATAAAAAGACAGTTCAAAGAAAAAGCAATGGAAATAATATATATAAATATAACCCTCGACCAAGGACAGAATAGAAAATCCATCCAAAAACTTGGTGGATGCTAGTGAAAAGTTACTACGACTAGACATATACAAGAAATACACATATTAGCTCCAAATACAAAATACTAGTCATAAATATACATAAAAAGATAAGTCAACCATAAATGCAACTAAGCTCATCCTCAATCTCCGAAATGTCAGCTACAGTAGCATGACGATCAACGGGGTCGACTAGCGCTCAGATCTACATCAAGGAAAAATGTGTAGAGTGCAGTATAAGTAGCAAAACAACATGTACTAAGTAGGCTTCATAGGCCGACTAGCTTGATATTGCAATAACATAATAACAAGTGAGTAAAAAATGGGGTAATAAGGAAAAAGTAAAGGCATGGCTAGTCCAAAATCATAATAAGGCTACTAAACATAAATGGCAAAAGCAATAAAGTTATATAAACTTAATTGGACCTCCATAATCCAAGAAGGCACACACAAATACATACAATAACAATCAAACAATTAATAACCTGGCCTAATCCCCATAAACCCATCGAGTACACACAAAGTTACACTACAAGGCTCAACTCAAAAATTACCACGAAAACATTCTTAGAATCTGGAATCGGGATAACACCAGAATCTGACATTGGGATAACACCGGGTGGTTGCATCTACCGAAATCTTACATCTGAAAAGCTCGTCCTTCCAAAAATATTAAATTGGAAATCCTTGAAATAACCTAGCACACACTAGAATTTTACATTGGAAAAGTTAGTCCTTCCTTGAATCTTACACCAGAAAGCCTTATCGAAACCTAGCACATCATGGAATCTTACATCGAAATAGCTAGTCCTTCACAAAATTTTACATTAGAAAATCATAAAAACCAAATCAATCTCAAAATCTTACATCAGAATCAATACACAATAACCTAGTAGCTCACGGAATATTAAATCGGATCAGCTGTACAGAACTCTAGCATATCCTGGAATCTTACATCCTAATAGGGACAATACTAATTAGACCCTCTCAAAATTTCATCTTGGGTCAGTTGTCTTACAGAAAGGAATAGGATCCTAAATGAGTCTTGGTAGTTGTCTCACCATAACCAGCAACTCGCATATACTAGTAGGGCTATCCAAAATTCACAATCCATCCCAAAAGGTTGTATCTAACCAAATCCATTTCTTAACCCATCCCCATAGGCTAGAGAAGCTAACATCTAAGGAAAATACTAGAAAACCTAGGCTAAGGGTCAATAACATCAATAGTAAGGCTATTCGAGCTTATTCACAATTCACGAGAACAAATATAAGATCAACTACTCATGATTAACCCAATAATTCCTGATATAATCACTTCACAAATAAATCAATCAAATCACAATAAAAAAAGGTACTCATGCTAAATACCAACCTAACACTTAGCAAATTCTTATTTGAGGATAATCAACAAGCAAGGTTTAAGGATAGTAAGTTGTAGCCTACCTCAAGCCAAATACGCGCGCTTCAAACCTCTAAATCGGTATTTTTATCTTTTGAGGTGCCTCCTAACGATGTTGAACTATTAAAATAGTGATCCTGATGTTAATATAATCATTTCAACACCCATACTACAACAAATGATATTGGCTGTAAAATTGAGCCAAAAATGGCATTGTAGGACCCGCACAAGGAATCAAAAATTGACTCCATCGATAGGTCCCAACAAGCTCAAGGAAATTGTGTGTAAAAATGGGCATAGCCCGAGCTCTAAAACACTTTAAAATAGACCAACAAGCAACAAGTTTCACAATACCTATTACTAAGTAAATTGGAATTTAAACGAGAACTCACGAGTTTAAGAGTGTGAATAGTGACCCTAATGACCTCCCCACACTGATCCCAGCTCTAAGATGAGAATTCCCACAAAAATTACCACAAACAGAGCTCTCAAACTCTTCTCTTCACTTATGAAAAGTGAAGAAGAAGAAGAAGAATGAGATATAATCTCCCATTGATGATTGCAAAAGCGGGCAAGTGGATGCTAAAGAGGCCAATCATAGTTAGTCGGTGCTAAAGAGGTCAAGGTCCGCTAAAGAAGCTACGACTAAATCAATCAAGCGCTGCTAAAATGGATAACGCTAAAGCAAATGCATCAGCCAAAGTTAAGATGAAATCCTTCTCTAAATGAGTCCTCAGGATTTGTTTGGAACCACCCGTGCAGATAAGTAAACTATGATAACCCACCAAATTCAATGTTTTTGACTGACCGGAGATATCAAAACTTCCATTTGAGGTTGTATTGACAAAGAGTAGGTCCTACACCCAAGGCTCAAATTTTGTCAAAAATCCACAAGGTAGCTCAAAAGGAGTATGGAAGTCTTGGGGCCCAAACCAAAGGTCTATCTATAGTAGAATCAATGTGACAGGCTAATTGAACAATCATAATTGCATTCCAAGGTTGTTTATATAATGTTTTGACCGAAATGAACTGTTCTAATTTCAAAACCAGCAAAATAGAAAAACTTTCATAAAAACCAAACGAATAATCCGGTGACAAAATTATCTGCCCCAGAAAGTCATAAATGACTTGGGCCTCTATTGTAAAGCTCTAAATTCTAAAAATATTTAAAAACAAAGAAAATTACCTTGATGGTCATTACAATATCCACTACTAAAAGGAATTTCAACTTCAAAATTAAATAGTTAAGAAATATTTGAAGGCTCGAATAGGTGGAGATGTTGAGCTTGCAAGTCATCATTGATCTCCTAGGTAGCCTTTTGACTGGACGGTGTCTCCACTGAACCATAACCACATGAATATCTCTTGAGCACAACTACCTAACATCCCTATCTTAGATAGCAACTAGCTCCTCCACAAAGTTCAAACGATCATCTAGCTGGACTTAGTCATACCGAAGCACATGTGACTTGTCAGAAACATATCAGGTGAAGTATCGACACATGGAAAAATAAATGAACAACTGAAAAGGCAGGTGGAAAGTCCAACTCATAAACAACACCTCTAACTCTTCGAAGGATCTCAAAAGGCTCAATATACCTGGGGCTAATCATGCCCCTCCTCTCAAATTATATCACGCCCTTGAAAGGTGACACTCAGAGGAAGATAAGATTACCAACATCAAAACTGAAGGGACAAAGCCTACAGTCAGCATAGCTTTTCTGCCTTCTCTAAGCTTTTCGTAGCCTGTCTTGAATAACTTGAATTCAAGCTAAAGCATCCTGAAGCAAGTCCATACCATGAGGCCTAGACTCAAAGTGTCAAACCAACCAACAGGATATTGACAATTCCTACCATACAATACCTCGAACGGGCCATCTAAATACTCGAATGGTAGTTGTTATTATAAACAACTCTGCCAAAGCCAAAAAATGATCCCACTATCCTTTAAAATCCAACACACAGCTTCAAAGCATATTATCCAAAATCTAAATAGTCCAATTTTATTTCCCATCTGTCTGTGGGTGAAATGTTGTGCTAAGATTAACCCAAGTACCCCAAATCCTCCTGAAATGCCCTCTAGAAGCTAGAATTTAACTGAGAACCTGTATCAGAGATAATAGAGATTGCACCTTATGAAAACAAACGTCTTTCACATGGTTACGAGCCAACCACTTGACACTAAAGAAAGACTGAATGGGAAAGAAATGAGTCAATTTGGTCAATCGATCCACGATGACCCAAATTCTATCAACGTCCCAAGAAGTTTGTGGCAATCCCACAACAAATTTCATAGTGATCAGTTCCCACTTCAACTCAGGAATGGGTAATCTCCAAAACTCACCGTTAAGCCTCAAGTGCTTAGCCTTTACCTATAGAAAACATAGGCATCAAGCTAAAAAAAGTTGCTATATACCTTTCCATACCGCTCCATCATTAATGCTTAATTTTTTTTACATCTTGGTCGTGCCCGGGTGAATAGAATATCTAGAGTTGTGAGCCTCCTAAAGTATCATCTGAATCACATCTCTAACTAGAGGAACACAAATAGACGGATTAAATCTCAAACACCCTATGAGTCTAAGGTCGCCTCACCAGCATCACCGCTCCAAACTTAATCACCAATTTCCCTTAAACCCTCATCCTCAGATTGCCAACCATGAATATGTTCAAATCGGGTGGAGTGAGCATCACTACAAGCTAGAACTCGACTGGAATCAGAGATATAAGCCTAACCAATCTATTGCCTCTAGGGTGGATGTCCAATGCCAAGGGTCTCTTTAAAATAGAAAAGAAGGATAGAGTCCCCGTACTCACTACCTTCCGGCTCAAGGCATCTGCCACCATATTTACCTTGCCCGGATGGTATAGAATAGAGAGATTGGAGTCCTTTAGAATCTCAATCCACCTATGCTGACACAAATTAAGGTTCCTTTGGCTCAAAATAAACTAAAGACTCCAATGATCTGTAAAGATCTCATAGTTAAATTCATACAAGTAGTGCCTATAAATCTTAATAGTGAAAACTACAATCGCCAATTCCAAATCATGAGTGGGGTAGTTGCGCTCATGCACCATAAGTTGCCTTGATGCATATTCTATAACATGGCACTGCTGTATAAGAGCACAACTGAACCGACATCAGATGCATCAAAATACACCATAAACCCCTCACCCTCAATTGGAATAGTCAAAATAGGAGTTATGGTAATCAACTTCTTGAGCTCTAGAAATATTGCATCGCTCTTGTCTAACCACTCAAAAGGAAAGTATAGTCTAGTTAGACTGGTCAACGGTGCAGCTATAAAAGAGAAGCCCTTGATGAATCCATAGTAGTCTGCCAACCTTACGAAACACCAAATCTATAACACTAATGTGGGCCTAGCCCAATCACAGATGGACTTAATCTTTGTTGTATCTACCATAATATCATCCTTGGATACCACGTGCCCCAAGAAGGCTCCAAACTCAAGAAAGAACCCACACTTTGAGAACTTGGAATAAAGTTGTTGATCTCTCAATGTCTGGAACACAATCCTCAAATGTTGCTCATGCTCCCTCTACTCCTTGAGTAGAAAATAATATTATCCATGAACACAATAATGGAGGATTCTATATAAGGCCTGGAAACATGTTTCATCAAGTTGATAAATATCGTTGGGCCATTGGTCAACTAAAAAGACATAACTAGGAACTCATAATAGTCGTAACGAGTCTTAAAAGTTGTGTTAGGGATGTCCTCTTCCGTAATCTACAACTATGATAACTAGATATCAAGTCGATCTTATAAAATAATGCGACACCCTAAAGTTAATCCAATAAGTCACCGACACGAGGCATAAGATAATTATTCTTTAGTGTCACCCTATTTAGTTGCATGTAATCAATACATAAACTCATAGAGCTATCTTTTTCTTCACAAACAAAATGGGATCACCCCAATGTGTGACACTCGGTTGAATAAAGCCCTTACACAAAAGATCCCAAAGCTAGATATTTAGCTCTTAATGCTCAGTAGGTTTCATACTGTAGGGTGGAATATAAATAGGATGACTGCTTGACTCTACATCAATAGAAAAATAAACATTACACTCAAGAAGAAGGCCATGTAATTCCATAGGAAAAACATTTGTGAACTCACGCACAATAAGGATAGAATCAATTATACAGACCTCCCTACTAACATCACGTACATAAGCCAAATAGGCTAGACACCCGTTAGATACTAATCTCTGAGCCCGAATATAAGAGATAATCCAAATTGGTGTGCAGCTACTAAAACCCTACCACACAAATAAAGGAATACTAGGCATGGCTAAGGAAATACTCTTGGCAAAGCAATCTAGGACTGCATGATAGGGGGATAATCACTCCATTCCAAGAATAACATCAAAATCTGACATATCAAACAAAATAAGGTCATCTCATATGTCGCACTCTCGAATCGTTACCATAAAAGATCTACAAACCTGATCAACTATTAAAGAATCACCCACGGGAGTTGATACATTCAATGAAACTGACAAAAGGTTCAGAAAGAAACTCCAACCAAGGAGAAAAATAAATAGACACATAAAAATACGTAGATCCTGGATCAAAAAGGCAAAGGCCCACCGATGGCAAATTGAGATCGTACCTACAATAACTGAATCTTAGGCCTCATGCTACAGATAAGCAGGAACCACATAGAAATGACCATGTCCACCACTGGACTCGACTTCAGCTCTGCCGTATTCTCTGCTTGTTTGCGTACATCCTCGAGTACTCTAGACCACCCCTACGAACCTAAGATCCTTCTCTACTTGGAGGCGGTACAAATATATGCTTGGGCAATCTCTAAAATAGTGCCCTACATTGCCATAATCAAAGCAAACTCTATCACCCTAAGGTCTAGGTGGAAGACTCTCTGATCCACCCTGGCCTGAATTTGATGGGAGGCCTAAACTGGTCGGTGAAAATTTCCTGATTGTGTGCCCTTCGGATTGATAAGCATGCTGACCTCTGCCTGAGAAGCTCCTACCACATGATTGAGAACGATTATAGATGCGTTAGAAGCAAGTGCTCTTATTACTTTCCCTACGAGACTCATGATGGAGTTCATCTATAGTACGAGCATTTTCAACTACATCTAAAAATGATCTACCCATCGATACGAAGGAGTTTGTATCAATCCAGAGCAGAAGCCTCGAACAAAGTGCCAAACTATTTCCTTCTTTGTAGGCGAAATCATAGTAGCATGCCTGGAGAGCTCATGAAAATGGGTCACATACTCCAGTACTAACATGGATCCCTACTCTAGTATAGTAAGTAGGTCTCTCAATCTGTCCATGATGCTACGGAGTATAAACTTGGTCTGGAACATCTCAGAGAATTTCATCCAAGTTAAAGGAAGGGACCCTACAGGGATACACTCCATGAATGTACGCCACCATTGTTTGGGTGGCCTGTCTAACTGATATGCAGTATAATGTGCTCCTCTAGACTCAACCAAACCTAGGCATATAACCTCTTACGACAGCTAGTCAAGAACTCGAAAGCATCCTCTCTTGTAGCATCTGAAAAACTTGGAGGAGCCAATCTCAAGAACCTTCCTAACATCTTCTACTCCTCTACTATCATGGTGGCCTTAAGTATCGTAGGTTGAGCAGCAACAGGTGCTGGTTATTCCTCTACCTTGGGCGCCGCAACAGAAGGCTACACTCCTTGACCCACTTGGTCCTGCCCCATACCCCCTAGCACCGCTAATAGCTAAGTGATGGCCATTTGAAGTCCCAACTCAACTGCAGGACTGGGTGGCAGTTGAGTTGGTCTCAGCCCCACCGACTGCTAAGGAATAGGCACATGTTGTGGCTTAATAACCAGATTAAGAGTTACCTCTCTAGATTGATCTTGAGCTTGTGCAATAGCTCGTGCACAACCTCGAGGTCAACCCTAGCCCTACCCCAGCAGGGCTTTACCTACCGACTCAGGAGCATTGTCCCTAGCTACGGCACCTTTCATAGGCACCATCTACGAAAGGTTGAAACAAATGAGAATTCCAGATACCAAAAGGACTAAGAACGCACAATATGGAATCAAAAGAAAGAATCTCCCTAAAGATGTCCTATAGACTCCTTAAGATAGGTTATAAACATCTCTGCACCAATCCACAAGACTCTAATAAATATTATCCTTGGACAAATTACACTGCTGAACCTCAAGCTCTGATACCAAGGTTTCACGATCCAAAACTGGGATCATGATGACACATACTAAATTCCACTAGTAGGTAAGTCAATCCCTATACCGGAACAAATGATAACGGGCCTAAGAAGAGGATAAGTAGATTAAAGCATAATAAGATCATTCAAAGCAACAACAATAAGAAGTAATATATATATATATATAGAACCCTCAAACGAGGAAAAATATACAAGATCCATCCCAAAACCTAGTGGATGCTATCTAAAAATACAAAAGACTAGTCATAAATATAGAAAAAGATATAAGACAATCACAAAAAATAATAAGCACTCTTAATCTCTAGAATATCAGCTGCAACACCACGAGGATCAATAGGGTCGACTACCGCTCGGATCTACATCAAGGAAAAAGATGTCGTGTACAGTATGAGTACCAAAATAATGGGTACTCAATAAGCATCAAAGGACGACCAAGCTCGTGATTACAAACATAATAACAAGTGAGTAAATAACGAGGTAATAATGCAAAAGTAATGACATGGCTAGTCCTGAATCATAATAAGGCTAAGACTGTAAATGAAGAAAGTAATAAAGTCATATAAACCTAACAGGACCCCACAAGCCCTAAAGTTACAAACATAGGCATATATATAAAATCAAACAATTAATAATCCGGTAGAAACCTCCTAAACCTTATGGGTACACACAAGAGCTACACTACAAGGCTCAACTCAAAAATGACCACGAACACCAGCCTAGTAACTGAAATTGGGATAACATTAGGTAACATAACATCGCCCAGAATATTACATCGTAATAGCCAGTCCTTCCCAAAATTTTACATCAGAACATCTTGCAAGAACCTGGGACACCCCGAAATTTTATATCGAAATAACTAGTTCTTCTCAGAATCTTACATTAGAAAGCCTTATTAAAAAACTAGCACATCCTGGAAAATTACATCATAATAGTGTGTCCTTCCTAGAATCTTACATTAGAAAGCCTTAGAAACCAAGTCAATCACGGGATCTTACGTTGGAGTGACTACATAGAAACCTAGTAGCTACCAAAATATTACGTCAGATCAGATATACATAACACTAGCATATCTCAGAATCTTACATCAGAATAGCAATAACACTAACTAGCCCCTCTCAAAATCTCACCTCGGGTAAGATTTCTCACAAAAAGGATCAGGGTCCTAAACGAGTCTAGATATTCATCTCACAATAATCAGCCACTCACACATACTAATAGGTCTATGTGAAGGTCACAACCTAGCTTGGAGGGTTGTGTCTAACCTACTCCATTCTTGAATATAGCTCCACGGGCCATAGAAGCCAACATCTAAGGCAAATACTACCCAACCTAGGCTAAGGCTTATTATTAAGGTCATTCTAGCCTATTCACAACTCATAGGAATAAATATAACATTCAACTACTCATGATTAGCCCAATAACTCCCAATACAATCAAAACACCACTAAATCAATCAAATAACATTAAAAACAAGGAATCCTCCTAAATACCAACCCAACACTTAGCAAATTATCATATAAAGACAATCAACAAGCAAAGTTTAAGGATCGTAAGTCATAGCGTACCTCGAAGCCAAACATGCATGCTCCAAACCCTTAAATAGATTCTTTCCCATCTGAGCCACCTCGAAATGATGCCACACTATCGAAATAGTAATCTCAGAATTAATACGGTGATTTTGACTCCCATATTGCAACAAAAGAAATTGGGTCTAAAATCGAGCAAAAATGGAAATGTGGGACCTGTATAGGATTCACAAAACAAACTCTGACAATAGGTTCCAACTAGCTCAAGGAACATCTGCCTCCAAAATGGGCACAATCTGAGCTCTTAAACACTTCTAAACATCCCAACAAGCAACAATCTTCACAAAAACCATTTTTAGCTAAATTTGACAATTTAAACGAGAACTTAGGAGCCTGAATAGCATCCTTAACGACGTCCCCATACTAATTCCAGCTTAAATCTAAGAATTTCCATGAATATTGACAAAAACTGAGCTCCTGAACTCTTTTCTTCACTTATGAAAAGTTAAAGAGAAGTTGAGTGAAATATAATATGCCAGAGATGACTGCAAAAGCGGCCCTCGCTTAAGCATTCGTGTTATGATTGGCCGGTCATTGCTAAAGAGGTCAAGGGCCGCTAAAGCGTTTGCATCAACAGCCTTGGCATCAGCCAAAGCTAAGATGAAATCTCCTTGAATGGGTCCTCAAAATTCATTCAAAACCTCATGCACACAAACAAACTATGTTACCCCATTAAATTTGATGTTCTTGACTCTACAATGATGTTGAAACTTTCGTCCAAGGTCTACTCAACCAAAAGTTGATCCCACACGCAAGGCTTCATTTTTGCCAGAAAGCCACGAGATAGATTGAAATGAGTCAGGAAGTCTTGTGACCCAAACCAAAGGTCCATCTAGACTAAAAATTTATATTAATGAGCTAACTGAACCATCTAAATTGCATTCTAAGGTCATTCACCTAAAATATTTGACAAAAGTCAACCATTCAAATTTTAAAATCTCTAAATCATAAAAACTTGCATAAAAATCAAATAAACTATCTAATGACCAAACTATCAGTCCTTGTAAGTCGTAAATGACTCGGGCCGCTATAGGAAATCCCTAAACACCAAAAACATCGAAAATAGAGAAAATGACCTAAAAGGTCATTACACATGAAAATATAGATGATAGAAGAAACCTCGTCATTTAGATGATATAGTATTATTGTGTGTGCTTGATTATTATAATACTAGAAAAATTACCCGCGCCTCGCATAGGAATTTAATATCACGGAATTTAGAAAATAATACTTAAAACTAATCAGTCATTAAAACCAAAACACTATATTATCTGACATACAAGATTACGTAGTAACGAACATTAATAATTTTATAATTTATCATTTTGCTTCCAGGAAATGTTACTATTTGATATTTTTGGCGAATCAAATGAACATCAACCTGAGGTATTAAATTTTCTAATAAATAATCGTTGGTGAAGGGATAAATAAATTTTAAGGCTGAAAAAAGTGAACAAATATTCTAATTTTAGCATGTAGAAAGTCCAGCCCTACCTTTTGCTTTACATATATTATTTTAACATTCCCCATTTAAATGCATCATAAGAAATTATTAAAATAGAAAATTAAAGAAAGAATGTATCATATTCGACAATAATTCAACTTATCATATATACTTGAAAGAGGAAAATATTACACAAAATTATTCAGTTTGTTTGGGTGCTTTTTAAAAATCAGCATACCAAAGTGATGGAGTTAAATTTGAAACTACACTTCTATTCCAATCGCAGTGTCGAGAAACACATCTATTACTTCAAGAAAAATATTTACAACTTGCAGTAAACTTGAATATCTATCCATACTTCATATTGAATATGAGCATTTAATTTATTGTGTAGTTATCTATGTCTTTGAGATTAAAAGATGCTCTAGTCTAGTCATATTCCTCTATAGGTCATCCAACAAAACATCCTTGAAGCCATGTCAAAATTTTATTAATCTTTGTCTTCTATTCCTGGTGCACATCACACATCAAGGTATAATAAAGTTTTTAAGGTCTTTATGTCCTTACAACGGCATACCAAATTTGAATTTTGTCTTCAAGAGATGGTAGTATAGATCTTTAAGGGATTTTTTTTTTACTATACCTTCAACAATTGCAGTAGAAAAAAATTGCGTGAATACTCAATTAACGTGTGTTATTTAATCTATACTAACAAATACTTATAAGAATAACATTGCAGAAACATAAACAATAAAGTTTAAAGCATGCACTCAAAAATAACAATTAATAACATAAGAATAAATTAATGACTATAAAAAATATATCAGGATCTCTAACAATAGAATGAAATAGAAGAAAAAATCAAGTCCACTGAATGCACAATGTCCCCTTAAGGAAATTATTCTCCTCTAGTACCCGAGGTTTAAAAGAATAATTATATTCACCAGTGTATTGATACAAAAATAATGCTATCAGTGAGCCACTCAATACGAGTAAAGTACACAAATATTTAATTGTGCAGAAGAAGAAGAAGTTTAGAATTTTCATTTTTTTAAAATGAGAGGAAATCCTTCTATTTATAGACAACAAAGGGTAGTGTGAACAAATGTTTATTGTGCCTTATCGGAAATGTCACAACTCTTTGTAAAAGTTACAACCCTTCGAAAAACTCACAACCTTCCATAAAAGTCACAACTTTTCATAAAAGTCGCAACTTTTCATAAAAGTCACAATTTTTCATACAAGTCACAATTTTTCATGAAAGTCGCAACTCTTCATATTTCATTCAAAGCTCTAATAAATGACATTGACCTTCAATCTATATTGTACCACCCCTAGAAAAAAAAAATTAACTCAGATCACCAAAGGTAAAGTAAGATTATCGAGAAACGGTAGACTAATGCATGCAACAATGCAAGTATACATAAGATTAAAGGAGAAGCATTCACAATTCATAAATTAAAAAGAAAATTCTCAAGGTATAATTATTATTATTCATCTGGGCCAGCTAACTCACATAGTTTTACCTAGTACTTCATTCTGGTACTAGTTGGTTAAACTTAAGTTTGGTCTGGTATTTCTATCTGGCAATCAGTTGCTTAAGTAAGTTTAAAGGAGGGGGGGGGGCTAATATTTATACATATGCAAGATTTGGTGGAGGCTTAATTTGTAAGATAGTGGTGACGGTTGTGAAGGTTTCTAAGAGGAGGGGAAAGCTAGTTTTGGAAATAAATAAAGTAAAAGGGAATTCTGGTTTGTGGTGTCGCCATGATTGTTGCTATTACTTCTAAACAATTTGATTTTCACATATAACTCAAGAAATGAATCTATGGGGTTTGCTATAACTTGAAATGACCTATTGGAAGTTCTATTATAGTAGTTCTTTTTCTGTTGGATATCCCGATCTAAGAGGCAGGTTATTGAATTAGACTTTAACTTCTAAACTCTTGGATTAAACTATATATAAACTTGTATCCACCTTTTATCAAGTGATCCAACATTACCTCTTTTTCTTTTGGAGGGTGAAATGTAGTAACATCACAAAAAAAACGGAGACACTCTACTTGGATTGCATCAAGTTGGAGTCTTTTCTTCTTTTATTTGCATAATTTTCCTACTTTAAATACAAGAGTTGTTATTTGTGTTTTGTTTCAATGCATTCATTTTCTCCAACTTATGTTACATACATTATTTCAGATGGTGAATAGAAGGTTATGTTTACTCCTTCAATCTAGTTATTCTTGTAATAGTCATATTTCCAATTACCTTTTTTACTTCATGATAGAATCTTTTACATAAAATATCATTATAGTTTTTCCAAGTACTAGTATGAATCTATACTATTATGAATTTTTTTAATGTGATTTTGCAGCACAAAAATCAGGGACAACGGTCACATTTGTTATAATTGAAGGATGGGTTGTAACAGTTGCATCAGTTGGTGATTCTTTGTGTGTATTAGAATCTGCAGAAGGGGGAATTTATTATCTATCAGCTGATCATAGACTAGAGTGCAATGAAGAAGAGTGAGATTTGTGCCTTCTATGAGTTCAATAATTTATGAATATGGGATTGCCTCTAGATTAACATTTTAATTATATATTTTGAATCGAATAGGAGGGAACGCATAACAACAAGTGGTGGAGAGGTTGGTCGGCTTAATACTGGTGGTGGTACACAGGTAACTTTATATTAATGATTGGGCATCTTATCACTTTTTATTAATGTTTGGACATCTGAAGTTATAGGCCCATAACCCATTTCCTTTTTTTGTGTACTCAAAATAATTACAGAGTGTGGTAATTATTGGAAATGTACTACATATCATGAAATAATCATGTTTGGACCACTATATACCTCTTAGTAGCTACGTGCAGTAGGAACTTATGATTCATAATTTCCTTTATTAGCATGTCTATTTTTGTTCTTTTATTTATTTTTTTGAAGATGTTTGTCTTATCATTTGATCCATATTAATTTCAGATTGGTCCTTTGAGATGTTGGCCTGGTGGATTATGCCTCTCACGATCCATTGGTGATATGGATGTTGGCGAGTTCATTGTTCCTGTACCCTATGTAAAACAAGTGAAGGTTTGTCTATTATGTGCTTCCCCTTTGCATTTTCTGTTTTGGGTCCTTTGATCAAGTGTATATTTCCCTTGTGTATCTGCAATTATACATTTCAACTTAAAAAAACATTTAAGCATTCACTTGATAAGGCTACAATTCGCACCACTTATAATTGTCCACATCAAATTAGGGAAGATGAAAGTGCAATTTGAAATATTCTAATATTGAAGTTGTACTGTAAATCAGCTAGAATTTTTTTATTGAAAGTTTGAATCTAGTAATGATGATATCCCTTTTCAAGAAGTCAATTTGAGGATAGATGGAGTAATTAAATTTGTTACCTATTTCAGAAAGAAATATGTAAATTATGATTTCCATATCCTAAATTGTGTAATATTCATGTTGATTGTCCCTTTTCTCTAGGACAGTAGGATGTCATCTTTTATATGTTAATTAGGCTCTTTGGCATATTAAACATGTTCTGAACACTGTAAAACATTATGCAAACAGCTATCTTCAGCAGGTGGAAGACTAGTAATAGCAAGTGATGGTGTCTGGGATGCTTTGTCTGCAGAAATATCTGTAGAATGTTGTCGTGGAATGCCTCCGGATGCTGCAGCTTGTCAAATTGTTAAGGTAAGAATAAGATCATTATATTACTCCATGTATGTTATTTAGTTGATTTATTTTCCTTACTATTGATTCTCACCTCTTTCCTCCAACATACAGGAAGCCGTGCAGCCAAAAGGAATTCGAGATGACACAACTTGTATTGTGGTTGACATACAGCCATTAGAAAAGCCAAATCCTCCCCAGCCACCACCCAAAAAGTCAGGGAAAAAAGTGTTTAAGTCTATATTTCGCAAGAAAGCTTCTGAGTCATCTTCTAATACTGAGAGAGATTATGATGAACCAGATGTGGTTGAAGAACTATTTGAGGAAGGATCTGCGTCACTTTCTGACAGGTCCGGTCATGCATAGTATTCTAATATGCCAATTTTGTTTCTATATACATGTTGTGTGTACTAGTACTTATATTTGGTATCTTCGTATAACTGCAGATTAGATGCTAAATATCCAATTTGCAACATGTTTAAGTTATTCATGTGTGCCATCTGTCAAGTAGAAATAAAGCCTGGAGAAGGTATTTCAATACATGTTGGGTCCTCCAATACAAGAAACTTTCGTCCGTGGGATGGCCCTTTCCTTTGCTCAAGTTGTCAAGAGAAGAAAGAAGCCATGGAAGGAAAAAGACCTTCCGGAAGTAAGGCGACTCATTTCCTACATAATTATTACCATTCTGTCATAAAGATTAATGTTGATCACCCTTTTGGTTTTTTTCTTTTGCAGATGGAAGATATAGTAGTGACAGCGACTAGTTAACTTAACCCCCACATTCAACTATTAACAATTATTGCACTGATGATTATAGTTGGTAGTTTGAATGTAGATTTCTTCTATTTCAATAGAAAAAATATATATAATTTGTTCTGTGGCATCTCAAATACAAGCACCAGTTGGGTTTGCCTCTTTTAGGTCAAAAGATAGAGAGTAACAACTGCCTTAGTGAATTGATGTGCCACTTTCTAAAAAAGAGGTTCACATATTGAATGTACATCTCTCCCCAGCTACATGTGATAAGATTATAAAGGCATATAAGAGTTAACTGCTATATATCTATCTAATTGACATCACTGCTATAATGATTCTTTTTTCTTGTGATAGAATTAATAGTGAGTGGAAAGGCATTGTTTTGTGCAACTTTGTTAGCTAGTAAGATTTATTAGGCCTTTTAAAGAGAGACAGATCTCTATAATTCTATTTGAGCATTTCGTTTTTCCTACGAAGAAGCATGTTTAACGTCACAAGATTAAAAACAATTTGATACATTTAATATATTTTTAATTTAAGATCATAAGAATCAAAAATGTCTTTACGTTTTAAACTCAGTATCAAATTAATACAAGACAAATAAATTGAAACTGGGAAGTAATATTTAGCCACTTCTTTTACAAGGCAAAATTTTGGATAAAGATATCCTTAACCTAAAACATGAAAAAACTCCAGTATATTGTGTCAAAATTTGAATCTTTTATAAGTAAAGACCCAACTGTCACAATCCGATTTCTTAGGTCATGATGCCGCCTACTACACCCCACAATTACGTAAGCCTAACCCTTTGCCCGGAGCCATAAGCAACGGGCTACCAAGCGAGAACCAACACCAAGAAGCATATAGCTTATAACAAAGCGAAGAAAACATAATCAATAGAAAAACAATACAGGAATCATCCCAAGACCTGGCATCTGTCAGTAGTTGAGCATCTAATCCAAAATAACAATGTAAGGCTTTTACAAATACAACATGAGTGCAAGTTGTCTCTGAATACAATGAAAGACTAAGACAAGACAAAAAAGACAAAAACCGATAAGTCCAAACACCAGGGGCTCACCCTAGTCTCTGAAACTCCAAGCTGCTCCGCATGACTCCATCTTAACGACGATAACTCAAACTGTGATTAGTAGGTGGCAGAAGTGTAGTATGATTACCAAAAACGGTACTTAGTAAGAATCACCCAATTGAGCTTAAAAGATAACACAAGCATAAACAAGTAATAAAGAGCACATAGAACAAGTAACTAAACAGGAGATACTAAAGTACATAGGCAATAAAGAATAGAAACATGATACAAGGGGTAAGAAGCCGAGTCAACAACGTGCTATCAGCTAACAAGGAAACAATGACAGAGAACACAATATAGTCGAACAATAACCTAATCGGACTCCCATAAGTACAGAAGGTACAAAAAACAACCATAACCCAACCGGCCCCATAGACTGTTGGGTGCAATCAACAAACAAGTATACTGGTTATAGGCAATGTATATGAATACAGGGTAAGCAGCAGCAGCATTAGAGACAATCCAAAACCTCTAACCACAAGCACCCAATAAAGGGCTCGCCCTGCCGGAAAGTAGACTCCCAAGGGCACCAACACAACTAGAAAGAGTAAACCTAGGGGCCGCCCAGCCAGACAGTAAACTGCCAGGGTACCAGCCCAACTAGAAAGAGTAAACCCGGGGGTATCAATAAGATCAAAGCATGTAAGAAAGGGCGTCTACGCGTCGGCTAGTTAAGTAACAACTGAGGACATCCCAGATGCCTCTATTATCTCAAGTAGAAAAGAAGAATGTCCTTGATGCCTGATAGTTTCAAAAATCAATAAGTCAATTTATTCAGGTGGTACGACTCCCGTTAAAACTAGTTTAGCTAATCATGAACGGTAACTATGCCAATGCATGAGATAGGATTGTACCACAAAATCTTTGAGAATGAACAAGTAATTTAATGCATGCCATCACCAGCATTCAAACATGGCACAAAAGTCAAATAATGTACAACCAACCAGACCACGCTACCAAAGGAGAGAGTACAAACCTGGGAACCAAATGGTCCTCACACACTTCCTTGGGCCAATCAAGTTCAATAAGAGCATAACAGGCCTACCGCTAAACAACAAGCGAAGGGATTAAAGAGGAGCTTTCAAATCAATAAAGGGGGAACCAACTCAAGGGATGACACCCTACCCAAAACATACTACTCCAATCCAAGACTTAGCATAGCTAGGATCAACCCACGGCTACGACGAGCCACCAAGGCCACATGCACCAACACAATAAGAACAACCTAAAACAAGCCCTATCGAAAGAAAATCAACCTAGTCTAAGGCCACAAAGTACCAATCCTAACAAGGGTAAGAAATATCCTCTACACAATGAGCAAAGCTACAAGACTAAACTATGGATCCCAACACCCACAATAAGCCCAAGGCTCGTATAGAGTCAAGGAAAGATGGAATGGACAAGAGAAAAGCTAAATACCCAGCAAATACAATCCAAAATTACATGAAATCTATACTAGGCTTTATCTAAGAAGCTTAATCAAGAAAGCAGACCGAAGTATACATCAAAGCCAATCACGAGCACTCCAAATCGAACGCAAAAGGGATATCCACTCTCGAAATACCTTCAAACACCACCACACTATCAAATTATCGATCATCGCGTCATAAAAAAAGTTTAGACACCAATTTAGAAATAATTGGAAACGGACCAAAAATCAAGTCAAAATGGGAATGTGGGACCCATACCCGAGAATCTCAAAATTGGATCTATCAAAAGGTCCTAATTGACTGAAAGGGCTTGTGTCCTCAAATAGGACTCAATTTCGTACCCGGAATATCCCAAACACACATAAGCAATTAAAACACCGATTAAAGAAGACAGGCAGCCCACTCAGGGAGAGAATTAACTCAAATCGACGCTTTCCACCCTTCCACGAATACTCCAATGCGTATCCACGATCACCACGGACCTCCATCACTAGGAATCACTCAATTTGGAGCTCCCTAGCTCCCAAAAGTGCCAAAAGAAACTTTGGAGTTGAGTTAATTGCATGACTGGTCTTATTTAAAACATCAGTCTCAAAAGCTCTTTAGGATCACGGAGCCTAAGGCTTGCAATCACGACCCACACGATAAAACACCACCGAGAACGTGAAGAAAGACTCAAAAATACAAAGAGTCAGCTAGCCTGACCTCCGTGAACGTGGATTGCTTCACGCGAACGCGGCCCTCAGAGTCTGCAGCCTCCCGCGATCGTGGCCATAGGCTTTGGGATAGCGAAGTTTAAGAGCACAAGGCTTCACGAATGTGGTCACAAGGGCCCGAGAACACGAAGGCAAAAAAGGATTTGTACCAGCTGATGCACATCAATTGGTTTTCTCAACTTGGAATTTTCTGACGGGGTGCTTGGGATTTGTTTGGAACCCCATGCATGCAAGAAAAATATGCTATCCCATCGAATTCAAAATTTTGGACACAACGGAACCGTTGAAACTTGCATTCAAGGTCGTCTTGATGATCAATGGGTCCTACACCCAAGTTCTATTTTAACCTAAAATCCACAAGAATGCTTAAAATGAGATCGGAAGCCTTGGGAACCACACGAAAGGTCATTCTAGAAATAAATCGATATTTCGAAGCTAACCGTGCTAACGAAATTCTCATCCAAGCATGTTTACCCTGAATGTTGACTGAAGTCAAACATTGGCTTAAGCTTTAAAGTTAAAACGCCTAACAGCCCAAATTCACACTTGAAGTCTCGAGGCCCGTACCAATCATTCCCCTACGCTAAAATGGTCATTCAGGAGCTGATTAAACTGTCAAATTTGCATTCCACGGCTGTCTTGCTAATCTTTTGACTGAAGTCAACTATTCAAGTTTCAAAGGATCCAAAACACAGAGACTTGCACAAAACCCAAATAAACAACCCAGTGACTAAACTGTTAGTCCTAGCAAATTATAAATGACTTGGGATTGCTATAGGAAAGCTCTAAACGCTGAAAAGATCGGAAAATGAAGAAAATGACATGAAATGTCATTACAACATCCATTATTAAAAGGACTTTCTGTCGCGAAAGTAGAAGGATAGTTACAGCCTGAAGGCACGAAAAGATGAGGATACCGGGTCCGCATGCCTCTCCCAACCCTCAGACACCCTCTCGAATCGAAAATTGCCACCACAAAACTCATGCTAAGAGGAAAATCCTCAAATTCTCTTCAAAACTCCAAAAACCCCTTCAAATCCATTTTGGGCTCCAACTCTCGCTCAAGGGAACTGAACTTGCCTGAAAGCACCAGATTTATCTGAAAAGATCAACACCACACCAAAACCACAGAATAGAGTTTACACGAGATAGATTCAGATGCAAACCAACTCAAAAACCAAAATCTCATTATATGCTCCACATCTAACATCTTCTAATCATCAAGAGCATTTTGTAGGTCCTTAGCTATCCCGAACATCTCTAGCACCATCATCAGACAAAATAGGAACTAAAGGGATAAAACCACAAAATCAGATACAAAAAAGGGATACTTGGAGCCACATCTTCTGGCCGGCCTGTATAAATATAGAACGGATCATGCCCAACCTCAACCTGAACACAAGATGTCACACCAGCAACACTAAAGGCACCACCTCTAACCGAAGATGTGGAAAACCCATGAGATTGATCTAACTAAATACCTCTCACCATGGTCCTATACTGGGGACAGCCTTTGGATTGATGACCAAGCTCCCAACAGATACAACAAAGTCGAATCACCCTAACCTTGGGAGTGACAGATGTCTCCAATCCTTGGAAACGCAACTCCCACCTGGGTCACTCTCTAGACCGATGATCAAGCCATCCACAATCATAACAACCTCTATAGCATTAAGAATGCCATGATCTGCCATGGCTACCTCTGCCAAACACAAAACCACCCCTATCAAACTGCACTGGCGCCGTGCGTCAATGCCTGATATAGTGGCCTATCTTGCCACCGTCATAGCAACAATCACCGAGAGCAACTGGTTGCGAAGACCCAATTTGAGTAACATGAGGCCCAACACATGAAGGTCTAGAATGACCACCGTGAGAAGTCTGGCATGAATTCTGTCTATCAGAACCCCTTAATTAGGACCTGCGATGCTACTTCTATAGTCTTGATACCTCAAGAAGAAATATATCCCTCACTGAACTCATACTCACCTCGAAGTGGAATGTTGTCACCGTTATTCTGATAGAGAGGCCTCGTACTGATATCAATGTAAGTCTCAAGGCACGCCTGCTCCGCAGCCCTCACATGAATCACAACCTGGGAAAGATAAACCCCACAGATATTAGATGCTCGGACGCAAACCGGAGTGACAAGGCACACCCTCATAAATCCCTGAATCAACTCCTAATCTGAAGAGAATAACGTGGGTCTATGCCCAGCCCACTCTAAAAATCCCAACACATAGTTAGAAATGGACAACGAACCCTACTGGGACCAGTCAACCCAACTCTACTCTGAGGAGCACATGCTGCACCAAGAACCCTACCTAACTTAGGTGTACCCTCGGAGGAGCTCGGACCTCCTAATACTAAATATCAAGAAATTGAGGTAGCCAAAGACACTGTCAGATCCTGGTATACCCCCAGACTTTCTGAATGCGGAAGAATGCCTACGACCACAAGGTTCATGCCCGACTGGGTCCTCTAGCCCTATCACGTGTTGAAACTCTAGTAGAATGTGATGATGCTCCATCCATGTCCATCAAATACTTTGTGCTATCCATTTAGGAGAGAGTAGGTTCCAAAGAAGTAGTTTTAGAGGTTTCTCAAAGTGAAAGCACACAATAAATAGTAAAAATAATAATTTCCTACGAATGCCTTATAGCCACCAAAAGATAGGATATGGACATCTTCGCACCGATCCGCACGACTCTACTAGGCACTTGCCCTTATACCAATGATGCCGATCAACCTAGAGATCTGATACTAAGCTGTCATGAACTGATATCTCATGTCATGATGGCACCTACTACACCCCACTAATAGGTAAGCCTAACCCTTATCCCAAAGGGATAAGAACCGGACTACCAAGTGGAAGCCAACAACAAGAAGCATAAAGCATATAACAAAGAGAAGAAAAGAGGATCAATAAAAAAAAATACAGGAACCATCCCAAGACTTGGCATTAGTTAGTAGTTGAGCATCTAATCCAGAATAAGAATTCCAGGCTTTTACAAATACAACATGAGCGTAGGCTGTCTCTGAATACAATGTAAAGACTAAGCCTAGCCAAAACAGACAAAAATGGTAAATCTGAACGCTAGGAGCTCACCTTTTCTCTTAAACTCCAAGATCCTCTGCTTGACTCCAACTCAATGTTGATAACTCAAACAGTGATCTGCAAGGGGCAAAAGTGGAGTAAGAGTACCAAAAATGGTACTCAGTAGGCATCGGCTGCCTGAGCTCAAAAGATAACACAAGCATAAACAACAAGTGATGAGGATAACATAGAACAAGTAAGTAAGCAGGAGATACTAAAGTATATAGGCAATAAAGAGTAGAAACATGATACAAGGGGTAAGAAGTCTGTAACACCCCGTAGCCTTGAGTGGGAAGTTTAGCATAATTTTTTAGTTCTAAGGGTCACCCACGAGGTGACCCACGCCATGTGGATGGACCCACGCCCCATAGGTGGGCAGCGTGGGTGAACTCCTTCCCAAATCTGCCTAAGGCAGTGTCCATAGGTAGGACCCACCCCTCGTGGATGGGGTCGTAGGTCCCAAGCCCCAATTTTTAACTCCCAGAACCCCACCCACGCTTGACCAGCACGGACCATGGTTCCACCCACCATCCTTCAGCGTGGTCTCGTGGGTTGGGGCAGTGAAGGCAGCCTTGGGGTTAAGTTAAGGGGTACCTTGGGGTTTTCTGGTTTTAGTTAGGATTAAGTGGTGTCATTTTAACCTCATTTAGACCATCTATATAAAGACATTACACCACTAAATTCATTGGTCCTAGTCATTATTTCAACTAACCAAAAAGAAACCCAATTCCCTCTCAAATATTCTGTCTCTAGAAAGTGAAGATAAAAGAAGAAGTGAATCAAGCTAGCTCAAGCCAAGTCTCCATTGTTCCAAACTTTGAGGGCTTTGTAAGCAAGGTATGATAGCTTATTCATCCATGAATTCTTCCATCGATGGAGTCTCCTAGAATTCCCCAATCTGATAAAGAATTCCCCCAACTCAAGTTAGGATTTCTTCAATGTTGTTGGTTATGATGTATGTTGATCCAATTGAGTGGATAATGATTGTTTATGATTGAATTAGTAGTGAATCATGTTATTATGATGAAATTACATGTTTTATATGCCTAACTCTAGTCTAATTGATGAAATTGAAGTAATGTGGGTTTATACCTTGAAAGGGGAAATTGAGGATTTAGAGATGATCTTTTAGGATTGGTGACATGAGTAGTAATTGCTTGAGAGTAAAAGTATATAGACATGAATTGAATTAGATTAAAGTATATATGATGGATCATGATTAGTAATGTTGAGATTGAGCCTTTATGATGATATATGATTAGAATTACTTAAGAATGGAGCATGTGAATTAAAATGTCTTGTGATCTAGGCCTATGTGATGATTTTAAGAAGTAAAGCTTTGAGATTAAGACTTATAGTTATGTATGTTGATTCCTAGGGATTTGAGAGTAATACTAATGCGTTGAATTATGAATGTTAAGCCTTTGAGAGTGAAGCTTGTATATAAATGATAGACTATAGATAGAATTGTAATGGAAGGACTTTACCCACCTCATCTATCTTAGGAATGTTTGAATGCATAAAGTGATTGAATCACTGAAACATGGATTGGTTGTCAAGTACATCCTTCCATGAGACATGAGTTAAGTAAGGCTTAATAACTAACTTATGGGATGTATGCTTGGCCCCGAGTGGATATTGACAATGAGATGGAGGTTCGCACCTAGTTGAGTCTGGGCTTCCTAATAAAAAGGGGGAACTCTTACATAGTAGAGTCCGGGTTTTCCCAAAGTAAGTCGCATGAGATGGAAGTCTTCACCTAGTGGAGTCTGGGTTTCTAGTAGCAATCTTCGTATCCAATGAACTAAGACATGCTTGAAGAAGTATCTCCTAGTGTTCAAAAGTATTAATAAACTAAGACATGCTTAAAGAAGTATCTCCTGGTGTTCAAAAACTATTAATGAACTAAGACATGCTTGAAGAAGTATCTCATAGTATTCAAACTAATAATGAACTTAGATGTGCTTAAAAAGGTATCTCATGGTGTTCAAAGGTTTTAAAAGAGGGACTAATCCCCAACCAATGAGTATGTATGATGGCCTAAAGTGGTACTTACTATGGGTGATATTATGGGGTCTTATCCATCCATTGCATAAGTCTGACTTGAAGCTACTTATGAAGTGTTTCTCTTATTTGATGTATTCTTAGCTTGGATTGTTGCTATAGTTGCCTTCCTTGATATGTTTGACTAAAGGTGAAGGTTCCCTTTTCTATGAGAATTAAGCTAAGGATGTGATCAAAAGATGGTAAGTATGATTATGATGGCCTAAAAGTGGTACTTAGTATGGGTGAGATTATGGGGTCTTATCTATGCATTGCACAAGTATGCTTTGGGGTTACTTATGAAGTGGTTCTCTTATGTTATGTAGGTCTAAGTAATGACTATGTTATGAATATGATGTATCTCCTATGTTCATGGATTATTCCTTATGTTGACTAATGCTTATTATGTCTATGTTGGAGATTATGCCTATGACTTTGTTATTATGCTCTTATGATGTTATGTTAGCTATCATATTTAGTACATTTTGTACTAACGCATACTCTTTCCTACATTCTTATCAAATGTAGGGTCCAGCGATATTGAGTTCCATCCCCGTGGCTAGGTTCCTAGTAGAGCAAGGAGTTGAAGATTGGTGAGTCCTCATAGCATTCGAGGATATAGCCACCATTTCCATTATGTTCTTTCTTTTTATGTTTTAGACTTTTGTATAGGCTGTGTCCCAAGGATGTTCATATTTTAGATGGGTTGAGACAAGTGTTTTAGACTTCTTCTCATTTTTATAAAAAAATTAGATTGTATGGAAAATGTTTTAAAATTTCCGCATCATTTCTATTGCTTTATATTATGATATGCTAAGGGGCTTGTATGAGATATCTCGGGGTCTTGTACGCCTTGTTACATCTAGGGGGTACCCCTGGGTCATGAAAAACTTGGTAATCAGAGCACGAGGTTTAGAATGATTCAAGAATGTCTCAAAACCACGTCTAGTAGAGTCTTGTTCATAAGTGTGAAGCACGCCACATTTATGAATGGGAAGCTATTAGATGATTAGGAAACTTAACGTCTTTCAATACTCGTAAGTCGTGTGATAGAGTTTATCTCTATAAGGTCTTTCTCCTAATCCTAACTCAATGGTCTACATGATATGACTACTCAAAGGGCTTTTGCTAGAAGAAATGAGAAAGACGATGTGAATCAAGGAGCTCCTCCTCAATCTCCTCAAACTCCGGTTTACCCTCTAGTTGAGAATGTTACTCATGCGGCGTTTAGGGTGGCTTTTCAAGTTTTGGATCAAGCCGTGACGGCTCAAGCCAATAGAGAGGTGCTTTCTCCCGTGAACCCTAATGTGAATTCCGTGGCTTCAAGAGTAAGGGACTTTGCTAGGATGAACCCTCCAGAGTTTTATGGCTCCAAAGTGGAAGAGGATCCTAAAGAGTTTATAGTTGAGGTATATAAGGTACTTGTTATTATGGGGGTGACTTCGGTAGAAAAAGCAGAGTTAGGCGCTTACCAATTGAAAGGTGTTGCTCAAGTGTGGTATGATCAATGGAAAGATGGGAGGCCGGTAGGAGCGGGTGCAATAGAGTGGGAAGTGTTAAAATTGGAGTTTCTTGATAGGTTCTTTCCCCTAGAGTGGAGGGAGGCTAAAATGCAAGAGTTCTTTAACCTTAGGTAAGGTATCATGAGTGTTAAGGAGTATGCCTTCAAGTTTACCCAACTATCCAAGTATGCTCCAACTATAGTGGCGGATTCGAGGGCTAAGATGAATAAGTTCATGATGGGAGTGTCCGACTTGGTAGAAAAAGAATGTCGTACGGTAATACTCGTTAGTGATATGGATATCTCACTTCTTATAGTGTATGCCCAACAAATTGAGGAGTCAAAACTCAAGGAAAAGAATAGGGAAGTGAAAATAGCTAGGACCGGTGATGGGAACGTCTCCAATGCTAGATCCGATGGACAAGGTTGGCCTAGGTCTACACAAAGGTATTCCGGTCAAGATTTCCGCAATACCCCTAAGTATAACCAAGATAAGGGTGGTGAGTCTTCATTGCCTAAGCCTAATTGCACCAAGTGTTGAAGGAATCACCATGGTAGGTGCCGAGCCATCATGAATGGTTGTTATGATTGTGGAAAAAGTGGTCACAAAATGAGGGATTGCCCGGTGCTTAAGGCTAAAGAAAGAGAGGGCAAGCAAGCCACTCCTAGTGGTCCGAACTCCAATGCCCCCAAGCAAAATCGATTTTATGCACTTCAAGCTAGAGGTGAAGAAGAGTGTGCTCCCGATGTGGATCTCGATATGTTAGTAGATTCTTAATTGATGTTTGTGAATTGCTAGATTTTTGATGTTGTCATTTTGTGATGTTTTGGTTGCATTCCTATTATGATCCTATGTGATTGTAGAACTCGTATAGTCAAATTGTTAGTTCTCGAATGAGCCTATCTGTGAGTGGAAGGTGGGAAAGTCTATGTCCTAAGTTTGGGTAATGTATTGTCTTGAAGATTTAGTTTGAGGGTTAAATGTACCACCTAGTAAGGTGAGGGAGAAAAATTCAATTGTTGTCCCTCTTCAAAGAGTTAGTTATCTGTTAAGATTGATCTTATGTATAGTCATTTTGAGTAGGGTGTTTAGATAATACCTAGATGTGTTTGGAAAGTAGACTCTACCAAGGGTAGTAGCAATGGTTTAAAATGGTTCTGGATCGTCTTATGTGTTAAAAGTGAAAGTTAAGCAATGTATTGATCCGACCTAAATAGAATTGAAAGAGATGGTGCCTAGAAAATTCATTGAGGCTTCCTCCCAAGGGGGAGATGGTGTGCCTTGATGGCAAGTTCATTGTGTGTTTATGTGTTGCCATAATTTCTTTATATGCATGTTCATGAAAAAGCTTAAATCTTGAAAGAAATGACTTATGTGAATTGTTTTCCTCATGTTGTTGTGCATCCAGTAGAGTTTCCTATAGAACTTTATTAGATGAATGGATGAGCATGCCTTAGTACGGAGTTGAGAGATTCCTCCTTAAATAAATGTTTTATTTTGAGTAAATTACATATGAGCTCCATGAGATTGTGTTGAGCATGATTTAGCCGGATATGGAAGTTCCTCCTTGAACATGAGTAGATGTTGAATTTCATGCATTTTGGGTTGTTAGATGTAGTTCCTACTTCCTTGTGTTGCATAGAGTATGTTTAGCTAGGAGATGAAGTTCCTCCTTTATTTATGTGCATTTAGATGAGTTGCATGCATGATGGGTTGCTAGTCTAGAGTCGTGACCTTAAGAAGTACCTAGAACGTCATTCGAGGACGAATGGTCCCACGGGGGATATATTGTAGCACCCCATAGCCTTGAGTGGGAATTTTAGCACAATTTTTGAGTTCCAAGGGTCACCCACGAGGCCACCCACACGACGTGGATCAACCTACGCCACGTAGGTGGGTAGCGTGGGTGAACTCCTTCCCAAATCTGCCTAAGGCAGTGTCCACGGGCAGGACCCACACCTCGTGGATGGGTCCACGCCTCGTGGATGGGGTCGTAGGTCCCAAGCCCCAATTGTCAATTCCCAGAAGCCCACCCACGTTTGACCAGCACTGACCGTGGGTCCACCCACGACCCGTCAGCGTGGTCTCGTGGGTTAGGGCAGTGAAGCCAGCCTTGGGGTTAAGTTAAGGGGTACCTTGGGGTTTTCTGATTTTAGTTAGGATTAAGTGGGGTCATTTTAACCTCATTTAGACCACCTATATAAAGACTTTAGACTCCTAAATTCATTGATGCTAGTCATTATTTAAACTCACCAAAAAAAAAACCCAATTCCCTCTCAAATATTCACTCTCTAGAAAGTGCAGAAGAAGAATAAGAGAATCAAGCTAGGTCAAGCCAAGTCTCCATTGTTCCAAGCTTTGAGGGCTTTATAAGCAAGGTATGATAGCTTATTCATCAATGGATTCTTCCATCCATGGAGTCCCCTAGAATTCCCCAATTTGATGAAGAATTCCCCTAATTCAAGTTAGGGTTTCTTCAATATTGTGGGTTATGATGTATGTTGATCCAATTGACTGGATAATGATTGTTTATGATTGAATTAGTAGTGAATCATGTTATTATGATGAAATTACATGTTTTCTATGCCTAACCCTAGTCTACTTGATGAAACTGAAGTAATGTGGGTTATACCTTAAAAGGGGAAATTGAGGATTTAGATATGATCTTCTAGGATTGATGACATGAGTAGTAATTTCTTGAGAGTAAAATTATATAGACATGAATTGAATTAGATTAAAGTATATATGATGGATCGTGGTTAGTAATGTTGAGATTGAGCCTTTCTGATGATATATGATTAGAATTGCTTAAGAATGGAGCATGTGAATTAAAATGTCTTGTGATCTAGGCCTATGAGATGATTGTAAGAAGTAAAGCTTTGAGAGTAAGACTTGTAGTTATGTATGTTGATTCCTAGGGCTTTGAGAGTAAAGCTAATGAGTTGAATTATGAATGTGAAGGCTTTGAGAGTGAAGCTTTCATATGAATGATAGACTATAGATAGAATTGTAGTGGAAGGACTTTACCCACCTCATCTATCTTAGGAATGTTTGAATGCATAAAGTGATAGAATCACCTGAAACATGGATTGGTTTTCAAGGACATCCTTCCATGAGACATGAGTTAAGTAACGCTTAATAACTAGCTTATAGGGTGTATGCTTGGCCCCGAGTGGATATTGACAATGAGATGGAGGTTCGCACCTAGTTGAGTCCGGGCTTCCAAATAAAAAGGGGGAACTCTCACATAGTAGAGTCTGGGTTTTCCAAAGTAGGTCTCATGAGATGGAAGCCTTCCCCTAGTGGAGTCCGGGTTTCTAGTAGCAATCTCCGTATC
The DNA here is from genome assembly GCA_029582245.1 of Solanum etuberosum. Taxonomy (NCBI): domain Eukaryota; kingdom Viridiplantae; phylum Streptophyta; class Magnoliopsida; order Solanales; family Solanaceae; genus Solanum; species Solanum etuberosum. The sequence goes on from JAJONR010002711.1 coordinate 74,037, forward strand.
CAATGAACTAAGACATGCATAAAGAAGTATCTCCTAGTGTTCAAAAGAATTAAATAACTAAGACATGCTTAAAGAAGTATCTCTTAGTGTTCAAAAACTATTAATGAACTAAGACATGCTTAAAGAAGTTTCCATAGTGTTCAAACTAATAATGAACTTAGATGTGCTTAAAGAGGTATCTCATAGTGTTTAATGGTTTTAAAAGAGGGACTAGTCCCCAAACAATGAGTATGTATGATGGCCTAAATTGGTACTCAGTATGGGTGAGATTATGGGGTCTTATCTATGCATTGCACAAGTACGAATTGAAGCTACTAATGAAATTATTCTCTTATATGATGTATGCTTAGCTTGGATTGTTTTTATAGTTTCCTTCCTTGATATGTTTGACTAAAGGTGAAGGTTCCCTTTTCTATGAGAATTAAGCTAAGGATGTGATCAAAAGATGGTAAGTATGATTATGATGGCCTAAAAGTGGTACTTAGTATGGGTGAGATTATGGGGTCTTATCTATGCATTGCACAAGTATGCTTTGGGGTTACTTATGAAGTGGTTCTCTTATGTTATGTAGGTCTAAGTAATGACTATGTTATGAATATGATGTATCTCCTATGTTCATGGATTATTCCTTATGTTGACTAATGCTTATTATGTCTATGTTGGAGATTATGTCTATGACTTTGTAATTATGCTCTTATGATGTTATGTTAGCTATCATATTTAGTACATTTTTTGCTAACGCATACTCTTGCCTACATTCTTATCAACTGTAGGGTCCGTCGATATTGAGTTCCATCCCCGTGGCTCGGTTCCTAGTAGAGCAAGGAGTTGAAGATTGGTAAGTCCTCATAGCATTCGAGGATATAGCCACCATTTCCATTATGTTCTTTCTTTTTATGTTTTAGACTTTTGTATGGGCTGCGCTCCCAAGGATGTTCATGATTTAGATGGTTTGAAACAAGTGTTTTAGACTTCCGCTCGTTTTTATAAAAGACTTCGATTGTATGGAAAATGTTTTAAAATTTCTGCATCATTTTTATTGCTTTATGTTATGTTATGCTAAGGGGCTTGTATGAGATCTCTCGGGGTCTTGTACGCCTTGTTACATGTAAGGGGTACCCCTGGATCGTGACAAACTTGGTAATCAGAGCACAAGGTTTAGAATGATTCTAGGATGTCTCAAAACCACGTCTAGTACAGTCTTGTTCATAAGTTTGAAGCGCGCCACATGTATGAATGGGAAGCTATTAGATGATTAGGAAACTTCACTTCTTTCATTACTCTTAAGTCGTGCGATAGAGTTTAGCTCTACAAGGTCTTTCTCCTAATCCTTACTCGATAGTCTACAGGATATGACTACTCGAAGGGCTTTTGCTAGAAGAAATGAGGAAGAAGATGTGAATCAAGGAGCTCCTCTTCAAGCTCCGGTTAACCCTCTAGTTGAGAATTTTACTCATGCGTAGTTTAGAGAGGCTTTTCATGTTTTTGCTCAAGCCGTGATGGCTCAATCCAATAGAGAGGTGATTGCTCCCGTGAACCATAATGTTAATTCTGCAGCTTCAAGAGTGAGGGACTTTGCTAGGATGAATCCCCTGGAGTTTTATGGCTCCAAAGTGGAAGAGGATCCTAAAGAGTTTATAGATGAGGTATATAAGGTACTTGCTATTATGGGGGTGACTTCAGTAGAAACAGCGGAGTTAGCCACTTTCCAATTGAAAGGTGTTGCTCAAGTGTGGTATGATCAATGGAAAGATGGGAGGCTGGTAGGAGCGGGTCCAATAGAGTGGGAAGTCTTCAAATTGACGTTTCTTGATAGGTTCTTTCCCCTAGAGTTGAGGGAGGTTAAAATGCAAGAGTTCATTAACCTTAGGCAAGGTAGCATGAGTGTTAAGGAGTATGCCTTGAAGTTTACCCAACTATCCAAGTATGTTCCAACTATAGTGGCAGATTCGAGGGCTAAGATGAATAAGTTCATGATGGGAGTGTCCAACTTGGTAGAAAAAGAATGACGTACGGAAATGCTCGTTAGTGATATGGATATCTCATGTCTTATAGTGTATGCCCAACAAATTGAGGAGTCAAAACTCAAGTAAAAGAATAGGGAAGTGAAAAGAGCTAGGACCGGTGATGGAAACTTCTCCAATGCTAGATCCGATGGACAAGGTTGACCTAGATCTAAATAAAGGTATTCCGGTCAAGATTTCCCCAATACCCTTAAGTATAACCAAGAGAAGGGTGGTGAGTCTTCATTGCCTAAGCCTAATTGCACCCAGTGTGGAAGGAATCACCATGGTAGGTGCCTAGCCGGCATGGATGGTTGTGGAAAAAGTGGTCACAAAATGAGGGATTTCCCGGTGCTTAAGGCTAAAGAAAGATAGGGCAAGCAAGCCACTCCTAGTGGTCCGAACTCCAATGCCCCCAAGAAAAACTGGTTTTATGCACTTCAAACTAGAGGTGAAGAAGAGTGTGCTCCCGATGTGGATCCTGGTATGTTAGTAGCTTCTTAATTGATGTTTGTGAATTGCTAGATATTTGATGTTGTCATTTTGTGATGTTTTGGTTGCATTCCTGTTATGCTCCTATGTGATTGTAGAACTCGTATAGTCAAATTGTTAGTTTAGGAATTAGCCTATCCATGATTGGAAGGGGGGAAAGTCTATGTCCTAAGTTTGGGTTATGTCTCTTCTTGAAGATTGACTTTGAGGGTTACATGTACCACCTAGTAAGGTGAGGGAGAAAATTTCAAGTGTTGACCAACTTCAAAGAGTTAGTTATCTTTTAAGATTGATCTTAAGTATGGTCATTTTGAGTAGGGTGTTTAGATAAGACCTATATGTGTTTGGAAAGTAGACTCTACCAAGGGTAGTAGCAATGATTTAAAATGGTTTCGGATCGTCTTATGTGTTAAAAGTGAAAGTAAAGCAATGTATTGATCCGACCTTAGTAGAATTGAAAGAGATGGTGCCTAGAAAATCCGTTGAGGCTTCCTCCCAAGGGGGAGATAGTGTGCCTTGACGGCAAGGTCATTGTGTGTTTATGTGTTGCCATGATTTCTTTATATGCATGTTCATGAAAAATCTTAAATCATTAAATAAATGACTTATGTGTGTAAAGTTGCCTATAGAACTTCATAAGATGAATGGATGACCATGCCTTAGTACGGAGTTGAGAGATGGCTCCTTAAATAAATGTTTTTTTAGTAAATTACAAATGAGCTCCATGAGATTGTGTTGAGCGTGATTTAGCCGGAGATGGTAGTTTCTCCTTGAACATGAGTAGATGTTGAATTTCATGCATTTTGGGTTGTTAGATGTAGTTCCTACTTTCTTGTGTTGCATAGAGTATGTTTTGCTAGGATATGAATTTCCTCCTTTGTTTATGTGCATTTAGATGACTTGCATGCATGATGGGTTGCTACTCTAGAGTCGTGACCTTAAGAAGTGCCTAGAACGTCATTCGAGGATGAATGGTCCCAAGGGGGAGATATTGTAACACGCCATAGCCTTGAGTGGGAAGTTTAGCACAATTGTTTATGTCCAAGGGTCACCCACGAGGCCACCAAGCCACGTGGTTGGACCCACGCCCCGTAGGTGGGCAGCGTGGGTGAAGTCCTTCCCAAATCTGCCTAAGGCAGTGTCCACGGGTAGGACCCACACCTGGTGGATGGGTCCACGCCTCGTGGATGGGGTCGTAGGTCCTAAGCCCCAATTGTTAACTCCCAGAACCCCACCCACGCATGACCAGCCCGGACCACGGGTCCACCCATAGCCCGTCAACGTGGTCTCGTGGGTTGGGGCAATGAAAGAAGCCTTGGGGTTAAGTTAAGGGGTTCCTTGGGGTTTTCCGATTTTAGTTCGGATTAAGTGGTGTCATTTTAACCTCATTTACACCACCTATATAAAGACTTTAGACCCCTAAATTCATTGATCCTAGTCATTATTTCAACTCACCAAAAGAAACTCAATTCCCTCTCAAATATTCTTTCTCTAGAAAGTGAAGAAGAAGAAGAAGAAGAGAATCAAGCTAGGTCAAGCCAAGTCTCCATTGGTCCAAGCTTTGAGGGCCTTGTAAGCAAGGTATGATAGCTTATCCATCCATGGAGTCCCCTAATTTGATGAAGAATTACCCCAATTCAAGTTAGGGTTTCTTCAATGTTGTGGGTTATGATATATGTTGATCCAATTGAGTGGATAATGATTGTTTATGATTGAATTAGTAGTGAATAATGTTAGTATGATGAAATTACATGTTTTCTATGCCTACCCCTAGTCTAATTGATGAAATTGAAGTAATGTGGGTTTATACCTTGAAAGCGGAAATTGAGGATTTAGAGATGATCTTCTAGGATTGATGACATGAGTAGTAATTGCTTGAGAGTAAAAGTATATAGACTTGAATTGAATTATATTAAATTATATATGATGGATCATGATTAGTAATGTTGAGATTGAGCCTTTATGATGATATATGATTAGAATTCCTTAAGAATGGAGCATGTGAATTAAAATGTCTTGTGATCTAGGCCTATGTGATGATTGTAAGAAGTAAAGCTTTGAGAGTAAGACTTGTAGTTATGTATGTTGATTCCTAGGGCTTTGAGAGTAAATCTAATGAGTTGAATTATGAATGTTAAGGCTTTGAGAGTGAAGCTTTCATATGAATGATAGACTATAGATAGAATTGTAGTGGAAGAACTTTACCCACCTCATCTATCTTAGGAATGTTTGAATGCATAAAGTGATAGAATCACTTGAAACATGGATTGGTTGTGAAGGACATCCTTCCATGAGACATGAGTTAAGTAAGGCTTAATAACTAGCTTATGGGGTGTATGCTTGGCCCCTAGAGGATATTGACAATGAGATGGAGGTTCGCACCTAGTTGAGTCCGGGCTTCCAAATAAAAAGGGGGGACTCTCACATAGTAGAGTCCGGGTTTTCCCAAAGTAGGTCTCATAAGATGGAAGTCTTCACCTAGTGGAGTCCGGGTTTCTAGTAGCAATCTTCGTATCCAATGAACTAAGACATGCTTGAAGAAGTATCTCCTAGTGTTCAAAAGTATTAATGAACTAAGACATGCTTAAAGAAGTATCTCCTGGTGTTCAAAAACTATTAATGAACTAAGACATGCTTAAAGAAGTATCTCATAGTATTCAAACTAATAATGAACTTAGATGTGCTTAAAGAGATATCTCATAGTGTTCAAAGGTTTTAAAAGAGGGACTAGTCCCCAACCAATGATTATGTATGATGGCCAAAAGTGGTACTTAGTATGGGTGAGATTATGGGGTCTTATCCATCCATTGCACAAGTATGACTTGAAGCTACTAATGAAGTGTTTCTCTTATTTGATGTATGCTTAGCTTTGATTAATGCTATAGTTACCTTCCTTGATATGTTTGACTAAAGGTGAAGGTTCCCTTTTCTATGAGAATTAAGCTAAGGATGTGATCAAAAGGATGGTAAGTATGATTATGATGGCCTAAAAATGGTACTTAGTATGGATGAGATTATGGGATCTTATCCATGCATTGCACAAGTATGCTTTGGGTTTACTTATGAAGTGGTTCTCTAATGTTATGAAGGTCTAAGTATTGACTATGTTATGAATATGATGTATCTCCTATGTTCATGGATCATGCCTTATGTTGACTAATGCTTCTTATGTCTATGTTGGAGATTATGCCTATGACTTTGTTATTATACTCTTATGATGTTATGTTAGCTATCATATTTAGTACATTTTGTAATAACGCATACTCTTGCCTATATTCTTATCAAATGTAGGGTCCGGCGATATTGAGTTCCATCTCCGTGGCTAGGTTCCTAGTAGAGCAAGGAGTTGAAGATTGGTGAGTCCTCATAGCATTCGAGGATATAGCCACTATTTCCTTTATGTTCTTTCTTTTTATGTTTCAGACTTTTGTATGGGCTGCGTCCCAAGGATGTTCATGTTTTAGATGGTTTGAGACAAGTGTTTTAGACTTCCGCTCATTTTTATAAAAGACTTCGATTGTATGAAAAATGTTTTAAAATTTCCGCATCCTTTCTATTGCTTTATGTTATGATATGCTAAGGGGCTTGTATGAGATCTCTCGGGGTCTTGTACGCCTTGTTACATCTAGGGGGTACCCCTGGGTTGTGACAAAGTCGAGTGAAGATTTTATTTGGAATTAAAGCCAACAACCTTATCAAAAGTAACTAATATACCAAGTCAACTTCCTAGGTCAAGAGGACCTTCTAGATTCATATCATGTCGGCTAACAAGGAAACAATAACAGAGAACAAAATATAGTCGAACAATAACCTAGTTGCACCCCATAAGCCCGAAAAGTATAAACAACAACCAAAACCCAACCGGACCCCATAAAACGGAGGGTGCAATCAACAAGGAAGTATACGGGTGATTGGCAACGCATATGAATGCAGGATGAGCAGCAGGATCATTAGAGACCATCTGAAACCTCTAACCACAAACACCCAATAAAGGGCCCACTCTGCCAGACAGTAGATTCCAAGAGCACCAGCCCAGCTAGAAAGGGTAAACCCGGGGGCTGCCCAGCCAGATAGTAAACTCCCAGGGGCACCAGCCCATCTAGAAAGAGTAAACTCGGGGGCATCAATAAGACTAAAGCATGAAAGAAAGGGCCTCGATGTATTGAATAATCAAGTAAAAATTGAGCACATCTCATATGCCTCTATTATCTCAAGTAGGAAAGGAACACGTCCCTGACGCCTCGTAGTCTCAAAAATAAGTAAGTCAAGTGATCCAGGTGGTACGACTCCCATTAAACCATTTAGAATAAAAGTCAAGTAAAATATTATCTCATCATGAATGGTAACTATGTCAATGCCTGAGTCAGGATCGTACCATAAAATTTGTGAGAATGAACAAATAATGCAATGCATGCTATCGCCAGCATTCAAACAAGGCACACAATTCAAATAAATGTACAGCCAACAAGACCACACTACCAAAGGGGAGAGTACGAACTTGGGAACAAACTGGTCCTCGCATACAGGTTTGGACCAAACAATATAAAAAGTTCAATGAGTATAACAAGCCTACCGCTAAATAACAAGCGAAGGGATCAAAGAAGAGCTTTCAAATCAATAAAGGGGAAACAAACTCAAGGGATGACACCCTACCCCAAACATACTACTCCAAACGAGGTTCCCGAGCTCTGGTGAGTCCTCATGCTTCGAGGACGGACTTTCATTGTTTCAGTTTCTTTTTATATTTCAGTTTTGGACATGATGCATGGGCTAGGCCCAATTTCATTTGATTGTATTAGATGGCTATGGAGACAAGTGTTTTAGACTTCCGCTTCTCTTTTATAAAATGCTTCGACTCGAAATGTTGTTTTACTTCCTTTGTTCTATTTCCTATGTTATGAATGCTAAGTGGCTTGTATGGGGTCTCTCGGGGTCCTATACACCATGTTACATCTAGGGGGTACCCCTGGGTCTTGACAAACTTGGTAATCAGAGCACAAGGTTTAGAATCGTCCTAGAATGTCTCATAAGCCACATCGAGTAGAGTCTTGTTCATGAGTGTGAAGCGTGCCACATTTATGAATTAGAGGCTACAAGATGATTAGGAAACTCCACTTCTTTCATTACTCTAAAGTCGTGAAATAGAGTTTAACTCTATAAGGTCTCTCTCCTAATCCTTATCCAATGCTCTACATGATATGGCTACTCGAAGAACTTATGCTAGAAGCTCCTCCC
>JAJONR010002712.1:0-55351 GCA_029582245.1 Solanum etuberosum
TGTTATCTAGGTATACACCAAAGCTCGACGGTTCAAAGATATCAAATCTATCGATTGACCGAGTATATCCGATATATGTTCACTATGGAAAGTTCAAAAGGAAACCAACTTATTCAGATGCAATCAATCTTACGAATCACACAGTTTTTCATGCATATGTTTTAACAATAGCCATTTCCTATTCATGTGGGGGATTGTTAGGTTTTAAAGGTGTGTAAGGAGAATCTGGTAAGGCCAGTTCTCTATGCACTTATAAATCAAGACGTGTTCATTGCTGAAACGAACAAAACAAGGAGAACAAAAAACAGTTCAAGGGTTGATTGTGTGACTTATGTTATCTAGGTATACACCAAAGCTCGACGGTTCAAAGATATCAAATCTATCGATTGACCGAGTATATCCGATATATGTTCACTATGGAAAGTTCAAAAGGAAACCAACTTATTCAGATGCAATCAATCTTACGAATCACACAGTTTTTCATGCATATGTTTTAACAATAGCCATTTCCTATTCATGTGGGGGATTGTTAGGTTTTAAAGGTGTGTAAGGAGAATCTGGTAAGGCCAGTTCTCTATGCACTTATAAATCAAGACGTGTTCATTGCTGAAACGAACAAAACAAGGAGAACAAAAAACAGTTCAAGGGTTGATTGTGTGACTTATGTTATCTAGGTATACACCAAAGCTCGACGGTTCAAAGATATCAAATCTATCGATTGACCGAGTATATCCGATATATGTTCACTATGGAAAGTTCAAAGGGAAACCCACTTATTCAGATGCAATCAATCCTTACTTACAAATCACACAGTTTTTCATGCATATGTTTTAACAATAGCCATTTCCTATTCATGTGGGGGATAGTTGGGTTTTAAAGGTGTGAACAGGAAATGAAAGGTTGTGACTCTTCTGAAGGGTTGTGACTTTGTCGAAGGGTTGTGACTTTTATGAAAGGTTGTGCCTTTTCCAAAGGGTTGTGACCGTTTGAAAGGTTTTGCCTTTTCCAAAGGGTTGTGACCTTTCTGAAAGATTGTTTTTTTTTCAAAGAGTTGTGACCTTTATCCTTTGTTGGCTATAAATAGAGAGGCTTTCTCTCATTTTTCTGCATCGAATTCTTTCCTTCTCTTGCATACATTTCTTACAAAATAAAATCAATCGATCATGTCTGTGTGTGTGATTCATTGTTGTCATTTTGAGTTCGTTGAAATTATTGAAGTTTGAGGTACTGCTACTTCTTTAATTGTTAATCTGTTTTATCCTGGGAGGAATTAATCTGCAACCTCGGGTACTTGAGGGGATTAAATTTCTTAAGGACACACAGTGGGTTCTGTGGACTCGGATAGTTCTTTGTTTTTCTTTTCATCTTTTATTATTTCTGATTTGCTAATCTGAATACAGAAGATAACAGAAAAGACATAATCATCATCTTAAAATCTGTTGGATGGCATTTTGTCGTCGTCTGTTTTTTGTCATGATTGTAACTGCCATAGGAGTAACAAAGAGTGCCACTCCAACTTCAACTCTTTGAAAATATGACTGGCTTGGGATGATGAGGAAGGAACTTGAAGACCTGACTTTTAAGTGCAAGTTTGTACTACAGTTTTCCTATCTTTGTTATTTCTACTGCCTGCAACCCCTCAACTTGCACCCAGACTACCTCTCAAAATTATATACACGAGACGCAAAATAAATGACTTGGCTTTTGACGTTTTATACATCCATACATACAGAGAATCGGTGTTGATCCTTATCTCTGCTGCGTGTTTGTGATACAATAAAATTGTAGCCTTCCTCTATTCTTTGGTTAATGCATTTCCAAGTTTGTGATTTTACACTGCAACTAAAGACTATTTGCATAGTGTTTCCCTGGATAACTTTTCTACATTCGTGTATATTTTGCTGCAAAATATATTCTATGGTTGTCGTTACTAATTTTCTGGTATGAAGCAAAATATATTCTATGGTTGCCGTTACTAATTTTCTGGTATGAAGCTAGCGAACAATCAGCCAATAACAAAGCCAGTGTAGTCCCCATAAACAGGGTCTGGAAAGGTGAAGCTAACGAACAATCAGCCAATAACAAAGCCAGTGTAGTCCCCATAAACAGGGTCCGGAAAGGTAGAGCATACACAAATCTTATTCCTATCTCAAAGAATAAGATTGTTTCCGACTACATGGTATGAAACTATAAATAAAGAATTAAGTTTCAAACTTCAAACTATTTCTACAGCTTTCTGAACATTCCAGTATCTCTTTTGTGCTACTTCCCCTTATGACCTTACATATGCAATGTTTCTTAAGGTAAGTTTACTATGCTTCATTTAAAAATTTACATGTTATATCTTTGCTCTTTTGTTCCTTTGTTGCAGTGGTGTAAAGAAATGTAGGCAAAAGTGAAGGAAGGAAAAAAAAATGAGAGTCAGCTACATCTCTCAACCAAACAAATGCACATGAATGCAATTACCTAAACTTGATATTTGTGATTGTACAATTGAAAATATTTATATGTCTTAACAGTAGTGTTTTCATTTACTTATCTCTCAATAAAATGAGAGATATACATGCTTCAATGTCTTGCCACTACTAAAAAACTGTCAAAAAGCGATGGAAAAAGGCGACGGATTGCGTCGTTTTTTTGCCAAAAGCAACGGAAAAGCGACGCAGTCAATCTCGCCGCTTTTTGGCTCGACGCTTTTCGAAAAGCGACGGACTGCGTCGCTTATTGTTTTTTAAAAAAATTATTTTTTTGAATAATGCGATGCCGTCCGTCGCTTTTTAATTTTAATTTTTTTTTTAATTTACAAAAAGAGACGAAGTCAGTCGCTTTTCTTAATTTTTAATTTTCTTAAAATTTTGTAAAGCGACGGACATCTCGCATTTTTAGAAATGAAATTTTGAAAAATTCAGAAAAGCGACGGACTAAAGGACTCTGTCCGTCGCTTTTCTGGATTTTTCAAAAAATAAAACCCAGGAAAGCGACAGACTAAAGGACTCTGTCCGTCGCTTTTTCTGCACTTTTTTTTACAGCAAAAACTACAGTTTCTGCTGCCCACCTGCAAATTAATTAAATTCAATATCAAATCAATTCAGCTCATTCAAGCAAAAACACATAATTAACATGCTACACAAAATATAAACTAACAAGTTTAATTAAACCTTCAAAAATACATAAATCCCAATTTAAAGATTTATAAAGTCTTTCAAAATTCAAAAATTAGTTCATAAATACTACATTTCAAGATCTACAAAGTTCAAGCTTAACTAATTCATAAATAACAATTAAGTTTAGGATTTTAAATAATTAATAATATTTCTAATTAAGTTCAAGTTATTATAAACTAAGTTCAAAGTTCTAATTAAGTTAAAATATATTAAGGTCAATAGGATTTTAAGTACTTCAAAGATCAAATTAAGTTTAAAGTTCTAATTAAGTTCAATTATTAAGTTCTACTTAAGCTCAACAAGATTTTAAGTTCATATTCTTAATTAAGTTCAAGCTTAGTTAAATAGTTCATAAAAATTACATTTTATCAAAATTTCTAAAGTTCACAACCTAAAGTTCTAAAATCCTACAATAATTCAAGATTTCTAAAGTTCACAACCTAAAGTTCTAAAATCCTACAAAAATTTAAGTTCTCAAAAGTTCACAACTTAAAGTTCTAAAATCCTACAATAATTTAAGATTTCTAAAGTTCACGACCTAAGTTCTAAAATCCTACAATAATTCAAGATTTCTAATGTTTACAACCTAAAGTTCTAAAATCCTACAAAAATTCAAGTCCATGTCTAATTTCTAAAATTAGTTCTATATAAACTTCAAATTCAAGAATTTCTAAGTTCAAGAATTCAAGTAACCTAATTTCAACTTTCATATACTATCCAATATTTTTCTAACTTTAAAGTAATCTAACTTTCATATACAATTCAATATTTTTCTAAGTTGGAAAATCAACTAATCTAATTTCAACTTTCATATACTATCCAATATTTTTTCAACTCAAAGTAATCTAACTTTCATATACAATTCAATATTTTTCTAACTTCAACCATCAAACATACTAAATTCAAGAATTTCAAAGTTGGAAAATGCAACTAATCTAACTTCTAACTTCTAATTATTTGTTAGTTCTAACTTCTAATACTCAATTCCCAATCATATTTTAAAAAAAAACTCAATTTAGAAGAAAACCCTAAAATAAAAAATTTCTAATTCTCTCCCTAACTAACAATAATCAAATATACAAATTAACAATTGAATAACACAATTCATCAAACTAAAACAATATACTAATTTATAACAAATCAAATATTACTAGAATTGAAAAAAACTAAAATTAAACCCTAACCTTAACAAGCCAAGGAAAAGAGGCAGTGGGGACGACGAGTGGCGGCGCCGGTGGGGCAAGGCGGCGACGGGATTAGTGCTAAGGGACAGAAGGGCGACGGCGAAGTGGGGCGGCGGCGGCGCAACGATTTGATTTTAGAGAGAAGGGAGAGAAGAGCGAAGAAGAGAAAGAGAGATGGGAAAATGGAGGAAAATCCGTTTTTGGTTCAACATAATTTAAAAAAAGCGACGGACAGCGTCTCTTTGTCCGTCGCTTTTTAAAAAATATTTGACCAAAAAGCGACGGACAAAGAGACGGTGTCCGTCGCTTTTTAAAAATGTTTGACTAGATATTTTGACCAAAAAGAGACGGACTAAGAGATGCCGTGCGTCGCTTTTTTTAAATGTTTGACTAGATATTTTGACCAAAAAGCGACGGACTAAGAGATGTCGTCCGTCGCTTTTTTAAAAAATTAATTAATAAAATAAAATAAATTAAAAACGACGGACAACGTGGTTATTGTTTAAGTTATAAATAATTATTTTTAATAAAAAATGACGGACGGCGTCTCGATATATATTAAATAAATAATTATTAATTATATATCTATTTAGCGCAAAAACCCCAAAAAAAAAGCGACGGACTAAGAGATGCCGTCCGTCGCTTTTTGTAAAATAATTTTAAAAATAATTATTTTTATTAAAAGCGACGGACAGTGTGGCAAATGGCGTCTCTGTCCGTCTTTTTTTAGCATTTTTTTAGTAGTGTGCGTATGAAAGAAAAATAACACGAAAAAACGTAAAAGTTAAAATGGCATTCGAAGGTGAAAAAGTTGGAGCACGTAAAATGGCATTCGAAGGTGAAAAAGTTGGGCCCATATCTAGTTTTATTTTTAACTCTCACCTATCGTACTCTATATAAATCAAAGTAATACATATCAAATGATTTATGATTCACTTTTTATAAGGATAAGGCATAATTAACTGACCCTAAATTATGATCAATATCTCAGTAACGTGTTTAAATTTAACTAGAATTTAATTACTCCCCTAAGCTACTTTTAAAAGAAATAAATAAACCTAGTTAAATGTTGATGCGACATAGAATTAATGTACACACTCTCTTGAAGAAAAAACAACAAAAAAAAAATTCAGCCACATATCCTTTTTTTAATTGTACACATAATTATTATTTATCGTCCTTTAATTCTTTTTATCTTTTCTCTTTTATTAATTTTTTAAAATCTATTTTACTTTTAATTAATTTTAGAAAATTATGTGTAATTTATATAAAAATATATATTAAAAAGTATCGTTTAATTTTAATATTTTTTTGCTATTTAATTTTCTTCACTTATTTTAATATTCGTTCGAGATCAACTTATTTTAAATGCAAGACATTTGGAATTAAAAATCAAAAGGAAAGGGGGGAGGGGGAGGAATAAAAAGAATAAATAAAATCAATAGAAAAAAAACAATGAATGAAGGTAAAAAAGAAAAAGAAAAGGTTTAAATACAAATTTGTGTATTAATTTAGTATAAATACACGATAAAGAAAATAAGAAGATTTTCTTAAAAAGTAATAATGATAATAATATAGATAATATTTATATACGTAGCAACCGCATGTTATACTACACAACCTACTTTACTTGGTTAAAGGGACCACATCAACGAAAAATTGAGTTTGAAAGAAAAGGGAGGAGGGGGTAATAGAACTTGAATTAAGTTAAAGTATATTGCTAAAATTCAGGGTACTCTATCTTATCCTTTTTTATATGACCCTAGATTTAGAGCGAAAAAAACTTTACAATTAATATTGTTGATAGATGAGAAATGGTTACTCTATATTATTGTTACTTCTATCTACTATACTAGATACAAAGGTCCGGATAAATCCGTGCCTAATATATATTACTTTATTTGTTTTAATTTATATGACACAAATAAAATTAGGAGGATTAACAAAAAAATTACATAATTATTCGTAATTATTTATATAATATTTTAAGCGTACTTTTCAAATAATATCTATGACCTTACAAATATATTTTGATATTCAAAGACTTAAAAAAATAAATTATTTTCTTATTTATAATTTGTTTTGGGATGAAATGTTTAAGTAGCAAGGAAAGAGTATTGAAGGAATACAAAATACTACCACTATAAGCTTTCGCATGTTTCATCAAAATATATTACCTCAACAATAGTAAAAAACACTAATATAATTATACCACGTGCCATTAAGCCCCCTTTTCATCCATTTAAAACACACTTAAAGTTGGACATATTTACTAAAAAGTACATATATTAATGATGAAATAAATTTAAAAATGAAGGACAAAATGAATCCTAAAGCAGTGGATACATTTGCAATAATGGAAAGATACATGGGGTTTACAGTCAATTCAATCAATAGTCCAAGTTTTCCTTTAATGATGTACAACACTAAAAAGCATTGTTTTTTTTTCTGAACTTCCATAATTGCCCTCATGGTCGATAAGCATGTTGACCATGAGGTGTGTGATTATTGACAATTATATATTAGTAGTAATAAAGTAAAGTAATAGTAAAGTAGTAATAATAATAATAATAATAAAATTAAATATTAAATAATAAATAAAATAAAATAAAAATAAAATAAAATAATGTTCTTCATAATTTCAATATATTATTGTAAAAGATGATTTATTGTAAAAAATACTTATTTGGTATCTTCACTGCCCTTTTTAAAACTACATATAGAAATATAACATGTCATGTAATATTACATTCTACGAAAGCAAGAAATTAGGGGTACAATTAATGTAATAGTGAAATAATAATTGTCTTATGGCTGACATTATAACATGTAAAAATAACGACGATTAACTCCATACTCTCTAACCAACCAAAAAAAAGTCTACCAAAAAAATGTTTTTTTCTCAAATGTACTGTTTTTTTATTTGTTTTTTTCTATGATGATTCATAATCCAATAGAAATAAAAAAGAAGAAGAAGGGTAACAGGATATTACAACTTATTTCTTTTGTTTTGGTTAACAAATTATTAAGGTAACACATGATGGTTCACATTTCATACATGTTAGGCCATATATTTTTATTAATTTTGCGTTAGTTTCCCTCATTTTTTCCACTAATTGTCGTATTATATTAACGGAAAAGGGTTAAACTGTTTTGAGATTATGCGAAATTGAATAGAATATCTTTCATTAATAGTTCGGTCCAAAAATGTCCCTAAAGTTAATACTTTGATCCGAAAAAGCTAGAAATCAAGGGTACAATCAATGTAATAGTAATACTATATTGTCTTATAGCTAAAATTATTATATGTGAAAACAACGACGATCAGAAACTTGTTAATAAAAAAAAAATCTTTTTTTTTTTGTTTTTTTGTTTTTTAATGATGAGTCATAATTGATGGTATACTTGCCCTTAAAATTTATTGGAGGTTGTTAGTCATTAAACATTGTATAGTCATTGCCTTGTGTACACTAAAGTTAACCAAACAATGTGTAACCTTATTCGCCTTTTATGTAACAGTGTCGAATCTTTAAAAGTAAGTTGTTTAATTTTAAATTATTTTTGCATTATTTTAACTGTTAAATGGTAAATAAAGAAACAAAATTCACCTACGAAGATGGTAAGTGCTCTTACAGCCTGATGAAATTTTAGATCGTAATAATTATCAATAGGAAAAACTACTTAATTACTCCCTATTTGCATATTTACTTGTCTACCATACTAAAAATAGTACAATACGTGTCACAGCACTGGGTGGGTAAGATATAGGATTCTTGTATGAGTCGCGTGGATAACAAAATAGATCTATGATTTAAAGTCCACTCGTTGATTTCAAGAAAACCGAATCAATTGGCTTTTTCTCCAGCGATGCCTCCAACTCGAGATTTTGACTCATAGAGCTGGCCATCAAATGTATATTCATCCATCTATCAGTTGCGTCTTCTTTAGTGAATGAAAGAGGGACTTGTTTCACAGGTAGCAAAGATAAGAAGAAGGGGTTCAATGAAGGCTGTTGTTGAGGTTTTTCGTCTTTCATCTCAGTGTCTTATCCGGATTGAATGTATACTATCCCCCTATCGGACTAAGGGTTTTGATCGAATATTCCTCTCTCTACCTTCATTCAATCCGTAAGAAAAGAAATATGAAATAAAGAGTTCAATTTCATAAAACATGTTCCACAGGGCACCTCTTCAATAAATCAGGACAAAGCGATTGATCCAGTTGAGAGCGTAGCGTAGGAGACAGGTAAGATATAGGATTCTTGTCTGAGTCGCGTATAGGATTCTTGTCTGAGTTTGAATAATCAAAAGATAATTTATCTTTTTGTGTTTATTTTACCCTTACTATTAAATATCTAATAAATTTCTCAAATCATTATACTTAATATATTCAAAAGATAATGTATTATTACCCCTATTTTTTATTATTTCTTAAGATGTGTGCCAAGTCAATAGTGAAGAGAGGGAGTAATTAATAATATATGATCTTATTTAGTAATGAGGATAATATTTTCTGAATCTATTGTGGGAATGCTAAAGATAAGGTTCGGTTGATTATCATTTGTTAAAAAAAAATATGAAGAAGAGTTTTAAAAAATTGAAACTGATTTAAAATCATACTCTAGCTAGAATGATAAATTTTTGGGGTTTTGCAAAATTAAAAGATTCCTCTCTTAATGTTTGGTTGAATTTTTGCAAAAAAAAATGATTTTTCATTTTCAATCAACCACTAAAGAAGCAAAATCGTATTTGATTTCTATGAAGAAACAAATAACAATTGCACTCAATTATCATTATTATTACAATTGCATTCGAGTACTTGTCATGTTTTAAAAAGGTTCAATGATTGAATATTAAAAATAAATTTTTGAAAGCAAAAATAATAAATATAAAATGTCAAAATGTGGATTTTTCTTAAAATTAAATATTAAAAATTTAATTTTTATATAAATTATTACACATTATACTAAGAAAAAAAAATATATATATACATACATATATTGGAAGCATAATTATCAAATGGTTATGTTTGATTTCTCTTCCTCATCTTTTTGATTGCTTCAAAATTCCGACACAATTTCTTGATAGATAAAGATTTTACTCTTAATTTTCATATATTTTACCCTATAAGAACCAAAGTAATATCTTTACCCTATAACTTATAAGAACCAAAGTAATATCTATCACAATAAATTATGATTTATGATTATTTTTTTATATTATTTTAGATTTAGAACGAAAATTTTTTAAAAATAATATCGTCGGTAGATGGGAGAAGGTTACTCTAAATTATTGTTACTTCTCTTATGTGTTCCGCATAATTTCAATATATTATGATTTAATGAAAATAATAATTATCTAGCACCTTCACTTTCCTTTTTGGAATCAAACATTGAAATATAACGTGTCATGTTATATTATATTCTACAAAAGTAAGAAATTAGGGGTACAAACAATATAACGGTGACATAATATTTGTCTTATGAGTGACATTATTATATAAGAAAACAACGGCGATCAATTTCCTTACTCGCAAATAAAAAGTCTTTTTTCTCAAGTGTACTATTTTTTTATATGAATTGTTTTTTCTATGATAAGTCATAATCCAACAAAAGTAAAAAAAGAAGTGTAATTTGATATTCTACTTATTTCTCTTGTTTTTTTCTAAAAAAATTCCTTAGGGTAACACAAGAAGGTTCGCATTTCATGCTAGCTCATATATCTTTATTGATTTTGCATCATTTTCACTCTTCTTTTTTTCCACTTATTGTCGTATTATTTTAACACAAAGGGGTTAAAATATCGTTAAATAATGGTAAATTGAATAAAAATATTTTCAATTAATAATTTGGTTAAAAAATGCTTCTAAATACAATACATTGATCCAAAAAGCAAGAAATCAAGGATAAAATCGATGTAGTGGTGAAACAATATTGTCTTATGGCTAAAATTATTATATGTGAAAATAACGACCGTCAATTTCTACACTCGTTAATTAAAAGAAATCTCTGTTTTTTTTTTCTCAAAGTTACTATTTTTTGTTATTTTTCTTATGTTTCTCTTGTTTTTCCTTTATGAACTCTTGTGGTAGGTTCACATTTCATATTGCTAGGCCATATATATTTTATTAAGTTTGCTTCATTTTTTCATTTTTTTGTTTCACTTATTGGCTTGTTATATATATAATGAAAAGGATTAAAATATTCTTTAAACTATGTGAATTGAGAAAAATTTCCTTCATTAATAATTTGTTTTAAAGATGTCCCAAATCATATCAATATTTTGGTCCAAAAAATGCAATGGCAATCCAATATTTGTCTTATGACTGAAATTATTATATGTGAAACAACGACTATCAATTTTTTTAATGACAACGACAACCAATTTCTTCACTCATTAACCAAAGAATATACTTAAGCCTTTTTTCTCAAAGTTACTACTTTTTTATTTTTTATTTTTTATTTATGATGAGTCATAATCGAACAAAAGTAAAAAGAAGTGTAACTTGATATTATACTTTTTTTCTCTAGGTAACACATGTAATTCACATTTCATGCTAGGCCATATATCTTTATTACGCTTTTTCCATGTAGAATAGAGATTCTCTCTAAGATGATAGAATATACGTTTTCTTTCTCTGATTAAAGGTTGGCTAGTTTTTGAATCAGCAGTGAAATATGCTCTTGCTCAAGAATATGCCGTTCTAGCTTAGATCAGGCTATCTCCGAGAAAATAGGGATCCCGAACAGGAGAAGTTTTAGTGTTATTTTTCCTCTTATTTTTGTTTTATTTATTGTCGTTTTATATTAAAAAGAATCAAAATATCCTTAAATTATGCAAGATTGAAAAAAATATCCTCTATTAATAGTTTGGTCCTAGAATGTTTCTAATGTCAAAACTTTGATCCAAAAATAAATTTGTCGTTAATAATTTAGTCCAAAAAATTCCCCTTATTATTTTTGGGGTAAAAGATGTCCCTTTTCCTCGTAAAAATATTGTTTTTTTTTACCTTTCGAAACACATTAATTTTTTAATAAATTTTTTTTATGAAGAATCTTTTTTTTATTAAAATTTTCTTTTAAAATCTCTTTAACTAATATAAAAGTGGAAAGTAATTTTTTTTTCTTAATCTCCTTTTGTTAATTAAAATAGAATTATCCCATATAATTTTAATTAATGGCCAAAAAGTATGTATAGATTAAAAAGAATAAAGATTACTTTCTGGTGTGAATTCATTGAAGTTATACTATGACTCCTCTTTAACAACCGAAGCAAATAAATGTTCTCTGTTAAAAATCTAACGAGAGTTTATAGGTACTAAAATGTTATATTATGTTATAATGAACATAAAATTGCAAGTTTATTAGTTTATCAATACAACATACCAACATAATTTCCTCTTTTTGTTTATTAAGAAAAAACCCATTAGGGTAAAAATTTGGTGATACCTTTATTATTATTTTTATATCAAAATCATCCTTTTAATATAATAAATTTAATATTTTAAGAATTATGTTAGACCATGACTATAGTTGATAATAAAGATAAATTAAGAACTAATCGATGAATTCTCTTTATTTTCTAAATTAATCAAATAAAAATGGGCTTAGTACGATAATAAAGTAAAATATGGACAGCGGGAAAAATATTTTGAGGCTAACAAACTTTTTAACATATAATCAAGTTCCAAGGTAAGAAAGAAAAACTCGTATTACTCTTTGATGTTTGCTTCTGCGCGTTATCCTGTGCTTTTAGCAAAAAAATAAATAAATCATAGGGTTATGCTAAATGGCCAGAAAATTTGATCAGAAATTTAAAAAGTCTATAATATTCTTTTGTAACGATCGGTCTCCGTCGTTATGAAAAAGCAATTGGGAAAGAATTTGGGCCAGAAAACTTTTGAGTAGTGACTTAGAAATTCCTAGCCTAGTCCAGATTTGGACTGAGTCAGGTGAGGTCTAGGGAAATCTGGTAATGAATGAGAGAGTTAATTATGAATTTGATCACATGAGTGGATAGCTAAGACGTTAGGGAGCCCGTATGGCTTTACGGAATTGAATTCAGGAGAGTAGAACTCCCGAAACTGAGCTTAGCGTGAACGGGCAGTTTTTGAACGTCAAGGGTTGAAGGTGTGTTGTGAAATGGGAGTTTGGAACTCAAATTCCGACTTTCTGTCTCCGTGCAAGTCGCCAGGGCAGGATTAATCCCGCTAGGGCGGAGACGCTGTGGCGGGTTGGGTCCTGCTGTGGAGGGACAATCGCGACTTAAGTCGGGAAAAAACTCCAAAATCATTATTTTCTGCAAAACCTCGTTCTTGAGAGCTAAGAGACGACCCAGAGAAGTTCTTGACAGTTTTTCACGTTTTCTAGCGCTAAAGGTAAGATTATTACTCCCCTAATCCATTTTTCGATCCGTAGAACTTAGAATCTTGGGTGATTATCATTGGCGAAGGGTTTTGGCCTGGAATTAATGGTGGGAAAAGCCCTAATTGAACATTAGGATCTTGGGTTTGGCCATGGATAGATAGATTGATTATTATTTGGGTAAATTAGGCCTTGTTTATTGATTCTTGCGTTAGTTGATTGTTTTTAGACCAAGAACAAGCTGAATGAATCTGAAAACGGAAGGCTCAAGTGTCTTAGGAGGATTCAAGCTTGGTTTCGAGGTAGGTGATGGTTTGATTTCATGTTGTGTGATATATGCCCGTTAATTGATTCATTGTATGCATGCATGTATGTGAATAGGGAAATGCGAATCAAATCCAATGAAAATGAGTATGTGTGAACGATTGCATGCCATGAACCTAATACTTGATTGTATGATTATGAGTAATATTCATTATGGGTGTGATTGTGATTGTGCTGATTGGATCGGGTGTCACGTTTCGACACATATATTGGATCGGGTGTCACGTTCCGACACATATATTAGATCGGGTGTCACGTTCCGACACATATATTGAATCGGGTGTCACATTCCGACACACTAACAGTTTGGGTGTGGGTTCTATGAGAGGACCATTGTGATTATTACATTCATGTCTATTGTCGTTGATATAAGGTACTGTATGTTGCTCTTGAAATGATAGTTGATCTATGTATCATGTATATGTGTGCTTACTGTGCTGTGATTGCTTGCCTATGTTTCGCTTACTGGAATAGCCGCGTGATCCTACCAGTACACTGTGGTTTGTGTACTGATACTGCACTTTCTCGTTCTTTGTTGAGTACATGGCATCTTCAGGAGGCTACTGATAGACCTCAGTTAGGAGATCAGTGATCGAGACCGGATTCAAGGGTGAGCCAGTTCTTTCAGGCTGCCATGGGTCCTCTATTGTTTAGTCCATTCTTTCGGACTCAGACTTTCTAATTAGAATTACTCGTATGTTTAGTTTTGGTTAGTAGCTTTGGTACAATGACTTTCAGTTCTAGGGGTTAACTTCCGCAATAGTTTGTTAGTTGTTTTTGTTGAACTTTCGGAGTTTATGGGAACTCTGTATTTCTTAGTCATTTAAACCTGCTTCCGTATCTTGAAATGCTTAGTTTTTGGTTAAGTTGCTTAGTCGGGTCGTAGTAATGGTTCTCCCACCGGAGGATTAGTGTGGGTGTCAATCACGGCGGTTTGGGTCGTGACACCTTTTTATTTTAAAATAAACTGATCTTTTTTCCATTTCTTAATTAAAAGGTATTAAAGTTAAAAGGGTAAAAATGTTCAAAAATATAAAATAACATAGTATGAAATATGTTATTTTAGCATTCCGGCCAAAATGATTTTTCCTAAATCACAAGAGCAATTAATTATTGTCCTTTCTATTGAAAGAAACATAAGTACTATTGAGCCAAACTTTAAATTGACATATGATATGCTGCTTTTTATATATTAATCGCTATCAAATATAGTGATTGTTCCCTGATAATTTTGCTATAAATACTTGTATTATTTAACCAATTAATTCATCTTCATCAAATATTTATAACAAAATGAAAGAGACGGCAATTAGCGTTTTAGCTCTACTGACTTTGTTCCTCCTTGAGGTGGTCTCAGGCAATGAACAATCTCTTCCCTTTCATCTCCCAATTAATGAAACCTTTAGCTTTGAAGATATTAATAATGCATCAGCCGGCGTGTACTTGAACGAGGGAGAATGTGGAATGCAAGGTGATGGCGCAAAATGTCCTACTGGAATGTGTTGTAGTATATGGGGTTGGTGTGGAACAACATCAGAGTATTGTTCCCCTGGATATTGTCAGAGACAATGTCCAGCCCCGTACCCAGAGGGACGATGCGGATGGCAAGCTGATGGTGGATCATGTCCTACTGGACAATGTTGTAGTTATGGTGGTTGGTGTGGGACCACACCAGATTGTTGTGCTCCTCAAAACTGTCAAAGCCAATGTAAATTACCACCCCCGCCACCTCCACCCCCGCCTTCACCTCCACCTCCATCCCCACCCCCACCTTCACCCTCACCTCCTCCTCCACCCCCACTTCCATACCCCCAATGTGGAATACACAAGGGTGGCGGAAAATGTATTAAAACCGGAGAGTGTTGTAGTATATGGGGTTGGTGTGGAACCACATACGAGTATTGTTCTCCTGGATATTGTCAAAGTCAGTGCAACACTACTCTAACCTCATCCCTCAAGAATCGTATGAGAGGTATTCAAAGTTTCGAGCTCAACATTGTCTAGATGCAACTTCCCAAATACTAGCTAGCTAGAGGATGTACTTTTACTCCTCTTTTGGAACTGCTGAAATAATTCGAATATTATTAATGTGTGTAATTAATGCATATAAAATGCATTAAGTAATAATATAATAATAGTAAATAAAGACCTTTTCTCTACAACCACAACTATTTATGTTCCATTATTAAAAAACTGTTTTTAGCGATAATGCTAAAGTCTTTTACCGACATTAGTTAATTATAATTGGATCAAGTATTACTATAAACTTTAGAGACATTTACAAAGAGTGGTAATTGCCTCTAAAAAAAACCATATTTAACAACTATTGTCAATAATTTTTTTTAAAAAAAATAATCAAAAGCCACCTCGAGGGTGGGGGTTAGGCATAACCCGACCTTGTATATCAAATAAATTAGGACATTACAAAATACATGAGCAATAGGATATGATGCCTAACCTCTCCTAGAATGTTATTGACATGGCCATAAGTCATAACTATGTAGTTAAATACCAGTATATTGCTATTGTCGTTAATTAATTGTCACTAAAGATACTTTTTGGTGCAGTGCATCATTCTTAGCTAGTGTCAACCGCATAAAACTTAATAAGTTATAAATAATTTTTGTATGAAATTAATTAGTCTAGATTCTAAAAAAAAAAAAAAATAATGAGTAAAAAGTTACCGTTGATGAATGTCTCAAATTGCTTCAATGGTGTTTACGGAAAAAGGAGGGTAAAAATAATGAGGACGGAGAAAGCGATGAAAGAATCCTTTAATGAACTGACGGTGTAATTTTCTTGTCCACTGTTAGTGGATAATAGTTAATCTCATCAAAGTTAAGCCAGGGTTGCTAGCATCTAGACAACGTTGAGCTTTCACACGATTCTTCGCGGACGATGAAAAAAATGGGCTCGTGTGGTTCTACACCAACAAGATTGATTCACTACAACTAATAGAATATATTAATTAACTTTTGCAAAGTTTGATAAGCAATATATCTCCTGCATATTTATCCTTTCAGGTAGTCATCACACTAATAAAATAACAAAATCATTCTAGTGGCCTTTCTCATCGACATATTAGGTTGGACATCAATTATAAAAATAAATCAAAAATTGGATAAAAATAATGAATTTCGTAAAAAATACTAATTAGAAAAAATTGATAAAAAAAAACTAAAGGTTAACCACATTTCACAAGTAATTAATGTCGATATTCAACTTATTCAATTGGTTGGTGCATCGACACAAATTCTTATATGTGTATATGTCTGTGTCGAGATGTTTATCAAAATGCTCTAATATTTCGTCATAGGTGGCATGTGTGGTTGACGCTAGCTAAGAATGATAATATCATTTAATTCTATGGAACGTAAAGAGTCATGAAAATTAAAATATGGTAGTAGACAAAAGTTCTTTATATTACTCAATGCATTTTATATGCAGTATCATTTCACACATTAATACTATTCGTTCACTTCTCCGGTCCCAAAAGCGGAGTAAAAGTACATCCTCTAGCTACTACCTAGTATTTGGGAATACAGGAAGTAGCATCTACACAACTTTGAGCTAGACACTTCTCATACGATTCTTGACGGATGAGGTTAAACTACATAGCTAGTAATTTTGATGTGCCGTTTATGTTTTATGAAAGAAAAAAGTTATTCTTTTGGCTCCAAACTCGATAAAAAAAAAGAATGAGCTAGTTATATCCTTATATTTGGATCTTCTTTTGAATTTAATTTATAGGGAGTTAATATCTTAAAAAAGTCATTGTATTATGAAAATTTATCTAGCAAAGTCACTAAATTTTATTTTATATCAGTAAAATCATCCAACTTAAAAATTTTATCTATAAAAACTACTCGACTACATTTATCAATGACATAAATTTAATATGACAAATAATTTTTTTTTTATACCTTATAAACATCAACCCCATAAATAAACAAAATTTAGAGATCCATAATAATCCAAAAAAGTCGCGTCTTTAAACAGTGTTGAATGGTTTATCAGATACTTTACATTTTTCATCATTTATTTTGTGCCGAAGGCTTATTTATGGGGTATATGTTTATATGACATAAAAATAATTTATTTTCATGATAAATGTAATTAAGTGAATTTTATAGATAAAAATTTTAAATTGAATAATTTTATTAATATAAAATAAAATTAAATATTTTTGCTAAATAGATTTTCATAATTCAATAACCTTTCAAAAGCTTAGAAGTTAGTGATACTACGAAAATATATTTACGAGGTATTTTCTCTGTCCCTAATTACTTGTCCATTTTTTTTTTTGAGTAATGCTAAATGGCCAGAATTTGGTCAGAAATTTAAAAAGTCTATAATATCTTTTTTATTTTAAAATAAAATAATCTTTTTTCTATTTTTTAGTTAAAAGATATTAAAGTTAAAAGGGTAAAAATGTTCAAAAAAATAAAATAACATAGGTAAAATACCATTCTGGTCAAATTTTCTGGCTAAAAGGATTTTTTTCTTTTCTTTTTTTAGTTGTCCCTAATTACTTGTCCATTTTGACAAATCAAGAAATGACAATCTTTTTTACCTATTATATCCTCAATTAATTACTTTGAAAAAGGTAGAATTTCTTGAAAATCTTAAGTTTTTAATTCATCCACTTCATAATTAATAGGGGTAAAATGATAAACTCACTATGTCAATCATTATTTTCTTAATAGGTGTGTTAATTCAAAAGTAAACATTCAAAAGTAGACTAAGTAATTAGGGACAGAGAAAATAGGAAGAGCTAAGAACCTCATAGTCTTGGGCATGCGAATCACGTTATAATTAATGATCTGTAACTAGACTTTCTATGTAAACAAAACTAGAAAAGTAAAAAAAATTAGAAAAGTAAACAAAATTAGAAGAGTCATATGTCATAGGCTCGACTAAAAAGAGTTTAAGTAGAATGTGGGGCCGGAAATATCCCCGAACACCCTTTTTTGGGATGTTGCACGTTGCACCAAATTCAACAGACTAAAAAAGGATTGGGTGGGATTCAATCCCCGGCCTTTTTTATTGAATATTCTTGCTACAGTTCAACCATCTTTTTACTTGATCTTTATATTAAAAGTATTTTTTTTTTATTTGTCTATTTTAACAAATCAAGACAAACTTATCATTTTCTTCTAATTATCCTTATCACTAAGTAGTAGTCAAATTTAAAATTTTAAAATATATAAGATTAACTTAGTAAAATACATTTCTAATTAAAAAAAAATTCTTAAATGGTATATTAGGCCAATTATTTTTTATAACCCTTTCTAATGAAAGGAAAATGTAATAACAAAATAAAATTAATACTTATGTACCTTAGGGACTCACTTGTAACTTATTTTTCCTATATATACCTCAGCATCATAAGACCTCATATATCCCATAACAACTCACAAATTAAAATGAAACTTTTAGTTGTGTTGGTTTTGTTCCTTCTTAAGGTGGTCTCAGCCGATCATGAAGCATCTCTTCCCTTAAATGAAACACATGTTGTGCAGTCAGTACATCAACCAGGACAATGCGGATTACTGTTAAACCATATCAATGGATTATTGATTGTAGCATAGAGAGTATTTCAAGTAAGAAGAAGAAGAGAAAGTATTTTCATATCTGAACCAGATCCCTTTTACAGCTATTTATACATCACAATTATTGTAACTAACTATCTATTGTACAAGTTGTTATAACAACTATCACATGACACATGGTTACTTAACCGACTCCAACTATATACCATAATATCACTCAATAATTACAAACTTGGGGACATCAACAACGTTCTGAAGGGTCGTGTTGTAGTATCTCTGGTTGGTGTGGAACCACATCAAGCTATTGTAACTTTCCATTTTTTCAAAGTCAATGCCAAGAGCTAGACCACGACACATCAGCCCTATCAGTAGTACAATCAGGACAATGTGGAAGTCAAGCTGGAGGTAAACAATGTCCTAATGGAGAATGTTGTAGTCGATGGGGTTGGTGTGGAACCACGCCAGACTATTGTGAGTATTAAGCCAAATCAAAGCTTCTTTCTCAAACTTGGCTAGACGATGTACTTTTACTCCTCTTTTAATTTGGGACTAGTGAAGTGTGATTGAATATTAAGTAATGTGTGTAATTTTAATTAATGCATAGATATGAAATGCATTAATTAATTAAGTATAACTTAAATAAATCATAGTGTAAAGAGTAAATTACATCATATCCCTGTTTTTTTTCTAATTACAATAATCCCTTAATTTGTACCTTCCGGATACATAAGTCACCATCCGGATACATTAATTCACCATCCAGATACATTAATTCTAATACAAGAAAAAAAATTATGTTGCGCTAAAAAAGGAATAAAATCTGAAAATTAATTAAATCCCATAAATTACGCATATGTTTACTTGATCCTCGGCATCTTTGAGCAGATTTAATAACCGGTTGATTTCTTTTTCCACTAATGATTTTCTTCTTCAGTTTTATTCATGCAACTCATCAGATGAAGCTTCTTTTCCTCCCACTCAACCTTCCATTTCTCTAGTCCGTCTTTGGATTGTTCGATGGAATTAGTAAGAACATCAAGTTTGTCTTTTGCTTCAGGAAAATTCTAATAGAACGAAGAAATTTAAAATTTCAAATTGTTTCCCTCGTTCAACGAAGAAACCTTTCAGATTTGATTCAAAAACTTTTGTGGAAATTTTGGGTAAGCGAGGTGAGTTATGAAGGATAAAAAAGTTTGATTCAAGATTATCAAAAATTTTGAGATTCAAGATTCTTTCTTCTCCGAAGATCCTTTCAATTTTGATTCAAAATTATTGAAAATTTTGAGATTCAAAATTCTTCTCCTAATTTATTGAAGATCCTTTCAATTTTGATTCAAAATTGTCGAAAAATTTGAGAAGATACATCATGAATATCTTTGCTACTTAGCATTTTACTATTTATATATCTTGTTTAAATTAATAAGTATTGTATTTATACTAGATACATGAAATAAATAATTGTTGCCCATAAGATGTTAGATTTGAGATCGATACATTACTGTGTGGTAGTTGCTATGTAATTGATACATTTAGTATAAATTTGAATTTACGTATCATATCTAAAAAATTAGTGCATGATACATTACTATTTATGTATCTCGTTTAAATTGATAAGTATTGTATTGTTTGCCTTGAAAGATATGTATAACTTACATAATGTATGATAATAATGTATCTGTTACAATAAGGTTGTGAAAGAAGGATGCATGTAAGTTGAAATAAAGTGTATCTATAAATGTATCACAATAAATAAGAATTAAGTTATCAATTAGATACATGAACAAACACAATCCATTAAAGAAATTTGATTATGAAAAACACCAGAAAAAAAAGGAAAATATTTGACTGTAAGAAATTTTGGTGAAATTGAAACTAATATTATCACGAGATAATGAGAAGATTAAATAATAATACAAGAATCCTAATCAGTTTCTATGAATGATTAGTTGTTAGAGTCCATAACCAACTCAAATTATGAAAAATTTACAAATATTATATTAATTATTACCAAATAATAACTACTACTATTACTTCTTCTTTTTTTCTAATTTATGTTGTAGTGTTGAAAATTTGAAGTTCAATTATTTTATTTTATTATAAATTTTGGAGTATTTTTAGAAATAGGTAAAAGACTCATAAATATCCTTTTAAAACTTTTTTGTCTAAAAATATCCTTAACCTACCGAAAAGAGACTGATTTTGAATTTCAAACATGAATGAGAAAATAACTACCAAGATTTAGGACTAAAAATAAGGAGAGATTTGTGGAGTGAAATAAGGAAGAAAATAAATGTTGGTTTTGGGAGTTAGGATTTATGTATCCATCCGTTTGGCGGTTTGAGAGTAAAATAAGGAATTTTGAAATTTTTTAGGACGGGTAGAGAATAATGGAAATTATGGAAAGAAAAGGTGTGTATATAGGTAATTTATCCAAAAAAAAAAAATTGTCTTTTTCTCAAAAATCTCGTGTAACCTGGTATTATACTTTTTTCTCTTGTTTTTCCTTGATAAAATACATAGGATAGAAACATGATGGTTCACACTTCATGCTAAGTCAAATATCTTTACAAATTTTGCGCTATTTTCCCTCTGTTTTTTGTCTCACATATTGTCGTATTATAAAAACAAAAAATGATCAAAATATTCTTAAATTATATGACATTGAATAAAAAAGTAATCATACGTGTCAATACTTCATTCCAAGAAAAAGGAAAAATCAGAAATACAATCAATGTAATAGTGACACAATATTTATCTTACCGCTGACAATTTTATATATGAAGATAATGACGGCAAATTTCTTCACTCGTTAACCAGAAAAAACTCTGTTTCAAAAGATGCTACTACTTTTTTTTTTGATGCATCATAATGGAACAAAAGTTATAAGATGTGTAACTTGATAATAATTGGTTATCCCGCTTGAACATATTAAGGAAATAATGTGTATATTTGATCCAATTTCCAGATCTCACATCTTTTGATGTACATTTTCGATCCAATTTATTTTTAACTGTCTAAGTAATTATAAATAATAATGATGATGATAATAATAATAATAATAAGGCAAAACTAAAACGGTACTCAAATTAAAACTAAAAGATGAATACATAAGATTTTTAATTTATTTTTATTGAAATGTGGCTACTCGATCGATCGATCGCTATCAAACAAAGCGAGTGTTCCCTAATAATTTAGGTATAAATAGTTGAGCATCTTATAAGCAATCGATTCCCATTCATCTTCATTTATCCTTGAAAATGATGAGAATGAGAATTAATCTCTTAGCTTTGCAATTGTTGTTCCTTAAAATGGTCTCAGCCGATCCCTTTCATCTCCCCATCAATGAAAGTTTTGTCCTTGATCAACTATTTCAAGGTATTAATGCATCAACCGGACAGGGACAACAATGCATTCTATGTCCTACTGGAATGTGTTGTAGTTGGTGCGGAACCACATCAGACTATTGTAGTCGTTTTAACTGTCAAAGTCAATGTCCACAGGGACGATGTGGATGGCAAGCTAATGAGGGACTATGTCCTACTGGATTGTGCTGCTGTAGTACCGATGGTTGGTGTGGGACCACACCAGCTTACTGTCAAAGCCAATGACCCGCTGAAGGGACGATGAGGATGGCAAGCTGACGGTAGAAGATGTTTTCGTGCTGGAGCTTGTTGTAGTAAATCGGGCTGTTGTGGAAGATGTCAAAGTCAGTGCGGACCTCGTATGAGACTTAATGAAACCTTCTTGCTCAACGTTGTCTACACGCCATCGACCTCCAATTGCTAGCGCATGTCCAATATTATCAAGTTTATCAAGGGACTCCTCTGAATCTATCTCTCGTACGTTACGTGGGATCAAATCCTCTTAGACATAATTTTCTCTTTTTCTTATTTTTGAAAAATACAATTTAAGCTAATTAATAATAGATTACTAATAAAATATTAATTTTACTCAGTTTCCAATATTTCAAATCAACTTCTAAACTAAAAACTTTGCCTTCTAATTTCTAACATTGCCCACAGGCCGCAGATGGACACTGCAAAACAAAAGAAAGTGGTATATTAATATCTTTTTTTGTGCAACTAACTAGAACGTCAGAAAATGTGAATCTTTTACCGAGGTAACTCATTATTAAAATTAATTTATCAAAATAATATGTTTTTCTAAAATTTTATAAAATTAATATAAATGTGTTTCATATATAATAACTTTATAGACTTTATTTTATTTAAAAAAACTCAATAATTCAAAACTGACAAAGCTTACGGTGTTAAATAAATATATATCACTGGTAGTAATGTTTTAGTGTAGTGATAGAACACAAATCATCACCCTTGTAGGGAATGAAAAGAAGATCACTTAAAATAATCAGAAAAAACTTGCCCCTCGAGGTGAACGAATAGCCGTTTACAGGATAATTTATTAATTCAATATTTCAGAGCAATAATGGGAGATTTGTTCAATCAATTCACGAAAAAACTTTAAAAAGACTATTTCTTGACGATTATATTATAATTTATTTTTTATATTTATAAAAAAAATTGGGGTGTTTATGATTACGACAAGATGAGTGAAAAAATATATATTGATCAAAATAATAAACCTAAATTATTCATTGAAATAAAGAAGGAAAATAAAAACTCATGTATAAAAATAAATAAATCAAATTACCTCATAACTTTGGGAAAAGATCAAGTATACCTACATGAATTTTGTTTATTTATTAATAAAAAATTAATTCCATTTAACAAAAAGATATATTTGGCCATTTATATAATAATAAACGTATATAAGAATCACGTTTGTAACGAGGGATATAACAATTTTAAATCACAAACTTAAAAGGTATTTCAAATTTCTTTTCCCAATAACTAATTTAATATTTACACCATGAAGGAAGGAGTGTGACTTGTAACGCAATGATCAACTCCCTTGAATCGTATGTTCTAATAGTAATTCTTTACAAGACCCGACTCAACAAATTCAGTACAAACATTTTGAATAGTTATTCAGTTATTATCTATTTATTTTTTTTACTTTATTTGTTATACTATAATTTTTCAACTCGTAATTTCCTCTTCTATTTTCCCAATCTTTTCCCTTGAAAATTTTAAAAAAAAAAAAATTAAAAATAAACTCTGTGAGTTCTTTCCAACACTGATAAAATAAAAGAGCATGTGATGACAGGTGTAGCTTATCCCGTGAAGATTTGCGTAAGTGCTTTGCTCAATATTTTTTGTTGTCATGGTTTTTTATGTGTTATATTTTGATTGGTTTGGATAAAATATTCTTACATGGTGGCTTTTGGAATTATGGAGGAAGACAACAGACTAAAAAGGCAATGGAAAATGACTTCAGGTATCAAAACAAAATAACTTTGAGTCAATTGATCTTATTATGGTTACATTTGGGGATTATGATTAAAAACTCAAATCGAATCGTAATTCAAACTAAATCGATTAAAAAATAATCGATATTTAGTTTGGTTTGGTTAGGTTTGTTTTTAAATTTTGAAAACTGATACTATTTGGTTTAGTTTTGGTTTTACTAAAAGCAACCACAAAAATAACCAAATCGAACCGATAAATTAGATGTATACATTTAATAATTATTTATATATTATTCATGGATAAAATATAAATATTTGGTTAAATTTTAATTAACTGAAGTCTTTAACTTTACCATTTTTTCAAGCCCAACACTTTAGCACAACTATAACAATCCTAAGTCCAAATCCATCAAAATTCATTTTAGTCTTTACCTACCCTAATTCACATAAAATAGTCACACTTTCTCTTAATTGAATCACTTTGTTCGTGTAATGATAACTCTAGTATTGCTCAGAGGCGGAGCTAGGTGGGGGTTCATGGGTTCGGACGAACCCACTAGCTTTTTCGTATTTGTATTAGAAAATTAAATAAATATATGTATATTTATTTGTGAACCCCCAAACAAATTGATTTACAACCTTCAAACTCCTAATCTTGGCTCCGCCTCTATTGCTTAATTAAACGATAATAGTTTTTCTGCGGATTGTTCATGTACTAGGTGTTTGTGTCTATCGAGATACATACGTCCTCAAAAAAATTATTACTTTCAAATCGAATAAACCAGAAAACCTGATCCAAACCGAACCAACCAGACAATAACCAAACCGACGATTATTTTTTTCGTTTAATATGGTTTGGTTTTAAAAATTTTAAAAACCGACTAGATTGGTTTCATTTTGATTTTAATCAATAACCGATCCAAACAGAACCACGAACCCCCTGGTTACATCCTTTTAAAATTTTATGACAGATTTATATTCATTAATTATAACGTGATTCCCATGCTCAAGAATATCCTGAGGTTGTTAATTCCCTCCTGATAAATATATATTTTTTGCCACTAACTTGTAAGATCAGAAAATGCTTATAAATTAAACTAAAAGCAACACCAAATCTAAGACTAAGAAGAGTCAACATTGAGAGTCAAGAGAATTAAGGGAAACATTATGGCTAGTTTTGATATTCCAACAATTGATGTTTCTCCATTTTTTAGATCAGTCGAAAATGAAGAAGCGAAAACGAAGGCTATTGAGCAAATTAGAGAAGCTTGTGTTGACTTTGGTTTCTTCCAAATTGTGAATCACGGAATTCCTTTGGAGTTGTTGAGCCGAACAATGGATATGTATAAGACTTTCTTTGCTTCTTCAGATGAAGAAAAACTCGCGGTACCTTCTAATAATTATCTCAAAAGCACAAAAAATTCATCTGGGACTTATGAGCACTTGGTGTTTCGTTTTCCATTCAATGTCTGCAATGTCTTCCCTAGCATTCAATTTCCATTCAAGTAATATTTTAATCCATTCTCTCTCAATTGCATCTCAAATTAACTGTTTCTAGTTTAGGCGATCCTTTGTTATGGTGTTTCCAATAAGAACTAGTACGAAATTTTAATTCTTTAGAAAATTTGTAAGAATGTTCTCTGTTTGATATTCTTAGGCAAGTATTGGAGGAGATTGTTTCCCATTTCACAAAATTAGGAGTTGTGTTGGAAGGAATCATAAGTGAGTGTCTTGGCCTCCCTCCTGACTTCCTACCAAACTATAGAAATGATCAGTCTCGGGATTCGTTGCTCGGTCTCCACTACTTTCCAGCGATAGAAGATGACAACACAGGAAAACCTGCACATGAAGATCCTGGCTTCTTCACCATTCTCTACCAGGATGAAGTTAGAGGCCTTGAGGTGCACAAAGATGACCAATGGATTCCCATAGCGCCGTCCAAAGACAAACTAATTGTTAACATCGGTGATGTGATTCAGGTATTTATGATTCGAATGTTGGTTAATTTCACAGTTACCATTTCCTAAAATTTAAAAACTTCTATGTTTGTTGATATAAAAAAGGTGCTAAGCAACAATAAATTCAAGAGTGCAACTCACAGAGTGGTGAGACCAAGTGAAACAAACCGTTACTCGTACGCGTTCTTCTATAATGTGCATGGAGACAAGTGGGTTGAGCCATTACCACAATTTACAAAGGAAATTGGAGAGTCGCCAAAGTACAGAGGATTCGTGTTTGAAGAATATCTTGAGCTGAGAATCAGAAACAGGAGTCATCCACCAGCTAGACCTGAAGATCTCATTCATATAACTCACTACTCAATTTCTAATTAGAGGACAAGTCTATGTGATGAACAGTTTTCTCTCTATATGGAAAGAAACATAGTAATAATATGTATGTTGAATATGTATCGTGACCATCTCATTTAAAAATTTAAATTGTTAGGCAGCACTGTTATTTCTTAAACACATCTTTTCAATTTATATCTATGTGTGTTACAGCTGTTTGTCATTACAAGTTTAAAATACTCAAATTGTCGATACTCCAATCTTGTTTCTTTCTCTTCCTTTTTTTCTTTTTTCTTTTTCCGAATAACGTCAAGTACTACTCCTTCATATTGTTTACTAGTTTGTCCCTTTCTATGGTTCTGCATATTAAAGGGAGTTAAATTATTTGATCTGATTAATCTTTAGCCATACCTATCATTGTGTGTAATCTTGTACTAATAAGATTCATCTTAGCCATTGTTAGAATTCAGAAGCATAAAGTGACTTCCATTAATGGAGGAAATCTGAAACTGCTATTGAGCTTGGATGAACAGAGAACGAATTCAGGGAGAATACAGAATTGGGAAATTTTATCTTATTAAAACTGATACTGAATGTTTGATCATCCACACACTTATATACACGTTTAATTTGTAACTAACTAAGCTAGCTAATATCTTTCTAACAAACTACTAACTAACAACTTTAACAATAATCAGTTAACTAATCACGTGAAGGTGCCATGTCATATACGTATTAACCTTTCTCATCCTCAATAGCCATCTCACAAAACCAAATTATTGATTGATTTTTATCAACATCTTGGTTGCACGAGTACTATTGCAAGTACACGTGGCTATTTTTTAAGTCAATCCAAAGGGGCTCTACAACAGACACCATAAATGAACATATGATCTATTAAAACTTAATAAATTATTATTTTATAATAAATACTATATCTAAACGTATGGTTAATAATATATATGTCAACACCTTTGATCTAGTGTACTTTGTCCCTGTTGAGTGGTTCGCTGACACCGTGGCATCTTATGTGGCAATTCACATTCTACCTGGCGTCCTATGTGTAATATGTCACATAGGATGTGTGTGTATACTTGTTTAATTTTTAAACAAGTTTAAGTGTTTAATTGTGCACATTCAAAGTTGAACAATTGTCAACTGAAGCCAAATTAAAAGACACATTTGTGTATTATGCTTTTTAAATTTATGACAGAGCTTTCCAGAAATTGAAGTATTATATATATGGCCATATGGGGCAGAACAGAAATGATTAAGGGCTAATTAATTTTAAATTCTACTTAACTATTTTATTTGAGTGAGTGATTGCATACTTGTCTATTGAGAGTGGAGAAAATTAAGGAAGACATCATGGCTAGTTTTGATATTCCAACAATTGATGTTTCTCCGTTTTATAGATTAGAGGAAAACGAAGAAGCGAAAAAGAAGGGTATTGAGCAAATAAGAGAAGCTTGTGTTAACTATGGTTTCTTCCAGATTGCGAATCACGGAATTCCTTTGGAGTTGTTGAGCAGAACCATGGATATGTATAAGACTTTTTTTGCTTCTTCATCAGATGAAGAAAAACTCATAATTATTTCAAAAGCACACAGAATCCAGCTGAGACTTATGAGCACTTTGTGTTTCATCTTTCATCCTCTGTCGTCAATGTCTGCCCCAAAAATCCACCTCATTTCAAGTAATTCGTTATTTTATTTACGCTATAGCCTTATTAGCTCTCTATTGTATCTCAAATTGCAGTTGTTTGTGAAATAAATATGTTTTGCCTTTGATATATTGTTAGGGAATTATTTGAGGAGATGGCTTCCCATTTCAAAAAATTAGGAGTTGTGTTGGAAGGAATCATAAGTGAGTGTCTGGGCCTCCCTCCTAACAAACTATAAAAATGATCAGTCTCGGGATACCTTGATCGGCCTCCACTACTTTCCAGCTACAGGAAAACAGGCACACGAAGATCTTGTCTGCTTCACCGTTGTCTACCAGGATGAAGTCGGTGGCCTTGAGGTGCACAAAAATGGGCACTGGATTCCCATAGCGCCTTCCAAAGACAAACTAGTTGTTAACATTGGAGATGTTATTCAGGTAATTATTGTTCCGCTGCTCACAGTTATCATCATCCCAATATTTGAAGAATCAACCTCCTCCTTTTTTTATGTTGACATTAAAAAAGGTGCTAAGCAACAACAGATTCACAGAGTGGTGAGACAAAGTAAATCAAACCGTTACTCTCCTATAACGTGCAAGGAGACAAGTGGGTTGAGCCATTACCACAGTTTACAGAGGAAATTGGAGAGTCGCCCAAGTACAGAGGATTCCTCTTCGGAGAATATATGCAGTTGAGAATCAAAAACATCACTCATCCACCAGCTAAACCTAAACATCTCATCCATATAACACACTACTCAATTTCTAATTAGACAAAAAGTCTATGTGATGAATGCTTTATCTCAATCCCGACCCGACTAAATTCGGATTCGCACGGGGTAAAGTGCTCTAACAAAGAAGACTTCGTACCAAGGGGGCTCGAACCCGAGACCTCTTGATTAAGGATGAAAGAGTACTTACTAATCCACCACAACCCTTGTTGGTCCTTCATATTGTTTACTTTAGTATGCAAAAGGAGTTAAATTATTTGATTTGATTAGTCCTTAATTATAGACCTAGAATTTAAGATTTGTGGGTGCTTACTTCTTTTAATATAAAATTACTATAAATCATATATAAATGCATAATTAATAATTATTTAGACGCGATATTTTAAACATTAACTAAAAAAATTAAGATTAATACTGTCATTAAAAAAATATTTGAGAAAAAAATTAGCTTGAAAGATTTCTTAACCAAATAGCCAAAAAATTTCAAGAAAATAAGAAAAGTAATTTGACATGACTTCTTTGGTTTTTTTGCAAAAAGAAAATAAAAATTGGACATGACTTTTTAATTTTGTCATGTCACGAGAAATTCATAAAACATAAAAGAAATTAAAATTAAAAAAGTTAAGTATACAAAAAAAAAATAGAAAAAAGAGAAGAACATATAAGAGGTTTATATTGGGAGGGACCGAGGAAAATAAAAAATGTGTAAGTCGTAATTATGAATAGCAAGAATAGAACCCTCGACTTTCCTAAAGACACGGGCTTCAAACAAGCTACTAGACCAAAGCTCCCATTAAGAGATTTGTTCACGTGCTAAACGTTTAACTTAGTCAAAATTTAAAGAAATTACTATATAAATAAACAATTTTACATCAAGATTAATTAGAAGACCATACATATCCTTGTGTGTAATCTTGTACCAATAAGATTCATCTTAGCCATCTCACAAAACAAAATTATTGATTGATTTTTTTCAACATCTTGGTTGCACAAGTACTGTTGCAGGTCCACCTGGTTAATTCAGCTATACTACCAATAGTTGATGTCTCCCCTTTCTTTCTAAGGACCGTTTGGCCCCAAAAATAATTAGGAAAAAATTGGAGAAGATTTGGTAAGTGGTGTTTGGTCATATAACTTGGTAAATATATTTGTCAAGTATCTCAAGTTTCCAAATATTAGAAAAAACTAGTATTTGGGTCAAGTTCTAATATTTGAAAATTTTCAAAAATTTAAAAATTGCCCCAAACTTTTATATTTTATAAAAAAATACTCATTATTTATTAATTCCAACTAATATTTGTTACGACCTCCTCCAGAAAAGTTTGAGTTCTAATTTGAGTGATAAAATTAAGAAAAAAGAACGATTTGTGTTTAATGAGTTATAATTATAACTGAATCAGTGAAAAAATTGAATTTATGATTAATGTATTGTCTTGCCTATATTGTTATTTTGTTATTATTGATTGTTATCAATTATATTATAAAATTATTTTTTAACGGAACATATTCATTATAAAATGATAATATAAATTTATGGGTATTTTTAATAATTTTTAGAACTTATGGATATAAATAATATTTTCTAAAATAGTTAAATATTTTTTGGAATATTTGGGGCCAAAGACATGGTGAAACTTCACCCAAATATAATTTATCAAGAATATTTGAAAACTTGAGGTCAAACGCTAGCTAAGAGACGAAAAGTGTGAGAGAATTGATAAACGAAGCATTTTGTCGAGGGGGTCAATTCAAAAAATTAATTTTTATTTTCTTAAAATTCTTTTTTATTATTTAAATAGAGTTTTTTAAAAAATTGGATCCAAGAGCTACGTGTTGTCATTTCATTGGTACGCCTGCTATGTATTTTAATTTGAGATCCACCCAATTTTGTTTTTCAAACTGATTATTATTTTTGTGTATAAATTTCTTAAGATTAAAATGTTTAATAGGTACAAATCTAAATTATAGTGTGTAAATAAAATATACTGACAATTTTAAAAAACCGCATATGACTTAGCCTATTTATTTTTTTTAGATAAAATGTTAGCACGTTACGTCATAGGATCTGTTTTGGAGTACTACAAAATCATGAAATTCTTAAACTATGGAATATGTTACAGACTTGTCAATTTAAAATTGAGAAAATTACGCCTATAAACAAATATATTAGTTAATTACTTAACGTAGCTATAGTTTGCCTTAATTACAATTCGCAACCTACTTTTAGCTATACTTACGCGGCTCAACTTTTTAGTTTTATATAATTTGCACATTTGTATAACTTTTGTATAATGTAATTTTTGTGTAATATAATTTGTATAACTGTTTACACTTCAGATGTTTGTAATTGTATAAATTCGTTATTACGAGTTTATACAAAAATAACGGAATCATACAAATATACTCGCGAATTATACAAACGAGACAGCTTAAACTGTAGCTACAGCCCGTAAATATGTAAACTATAGCTATGAGCATAATTAAGTTTATTATATTGGTTATTTGAGAAAGTTAATCCAGAAACTGAATATTTATATTGGCAGAAATCAACAGTTGACTTCATTTTTGCTTTATAGAGAGGTTGAGAACATCGTTGAGAGTCAAGAGAATCAACATGGCTAGTTTTGATATTCCAACAATTGATGTTTCTCCATTTATTAGATCAGAGGAAAATGGAAAAGGGAAAAAGAAGGCTATTGAGCAAATGAGAGAAGCTTGTGTTAACTATGGTTTCTTCCAAATTGCGAATCACGGAATTCCTTTGGAGTTGTTGAGCAGAATCATGGATATGTACAAGACTTTCTTTGCTTCTTCAGATGAAGAAAAACTATCGGTACCTTCTGATAACTATTTCAAAAGCACAAAGAAATCAGCTGGGACTTGAGCAGCTACTGTTTCATCTTTCATCCTCCGGCTTCAATCTCAGCCCCGAAAATCCACCTCATTTCAAGTAATATTTTAATTTATTTCCGCTATAGCCCTAATTTCTTTTGATTGGAAACTGTTTCTAGTTTAAGCGATTCCCTGTTATGGTGATTTCACTTAAATGGTAAGAATGTTGTTTGTGAAGTAAATATGTTTTGATATTCTTAGGGAAGTATTGGAGGAGATGGCTTCGCATTTCACAAAATTAGGATTTGTATTGGGGAGAATCCCCTAAGTGAGTGCCTAGGCCTCCCTCCTAACTTCCTAGCAAACTACAGAAATGATCAGGCTAGGGATTTCTTGCTCAGCATCCACTACAGTCCAGCGACAGAAGCTGAGAACGTAGGAAAATCAGCACACAAAGATCCTGGCTGCATCACCATTCTCTACCAGGCTGAAGTGGGAGGTCTTCAGGTGCACAAAGATGAACAGTGGATTCCCATAGCGCCTTCCAAAGACAAACTAGTAGTTAATATTGGTGATGTCATTCAGGTAATTATAGTTTGGTTATTCCTGATTTATTTCACAGTTATAATTATCTCAAGAAGTCAACATTATTTTTGTGTTGATATATTAAAAAGGTGCTAAGCAACAATAAATTCAAGAGTGCAACGCACAGGGTGATCAGACCAAGAGAAACAAACCGTTACTCGTGTGCTTTCTTCTATAACGTGCAAGGAGACAAGTGGGTTGAGCCATTACCACAGTGCACCAAGGAAATTGGAGAATCGCCAAAGTACAGAGGATTCCTCTTTAAAGAATATGTGCAGTTGAGACAGAGAGACGAGACTCATCCACCAGCTAGACCTGAAGATCAATTCAATATAACCCACTACTCAATTTCTAATTAGAGGACAAGTCTATATGGAAAGAAACATAACATTAATATGTATGTCAAAGTGTGTGACTATCTCATTTAAACTGTTATCGGGGACACAATTATGTTCTTAATTAGGTTAACACGTCTTTGATTGTACAAGCCTGATTCTTTAAAGAGGAATCCTCAATGCGCTGTTTGTTGTTACTGATTTAAAATAATCAAATTGCAGATACTGCAAAACTTATTTGTTTCTTTCCTGAATAATGTCAAGTACTCCTTCATATTGTTTACTCTAGTTTTAGACACCAATGCATATTACCTATTAACATTAAAAATAAGAAAACAAAAGGCTATTAATTTGCCGATCGACATCTTTCATCAGGTGGGCAGGCACATTATGATTTTTTATTGATTTTGAAATTTTGGATCAGGGTTTGCTGATCTGTTGTATTTTGATAATTGATTCGATACGTGTTGGCTTTTTAATTTTTTAAATTTTTTGGCTTTTGGAATTTTGGATCAAGACATGAACAGACAAATAGGCAATGGAAAATGACATTCAGCGACCAAAAAAACAAAAGAACACATGTCATAAATCTAAATTAATGGTTGATATTTAATAATAAATTAAAGATAAGTTTTAACTATGATTAAGATAATTAATTGCTTTCATATATTTATTTATTTTTTAAAAAAAAATTAATCCCGCAATTTTAATTATACATGATAACTTTCCCAAAATATATTAAAAACTTTTCTTACTTATCTTAATCAGGATTAAGACCTATTTTTAATTTATTAAATCTCAACCATTGATTTTATCCCTTGAATCTCCTATCCAGATAAGAACTTGGAGAAATAAAGAGATGTCAAATTCAATTAACTTCAACACCAGAAAATGCTTATAAAATAAACTCAAAAGAACATCCAAAATATAAGACGAAGAACGACATTGAAGAGAAAATTAAGGAAATCATCAATATGGCTAGTTTTGATATTCCAACAATTGATGTTTCTCCATTTTTTAGATCAGAGAAAAATGAAGAAGGAAAAAAGAAGGGTATGGAGCAAATTAGAGAAGCTTGTGTTAGCTATGGTTTCTTTCAGATTGTGAATATGTATAAGACTTTCTTTGCCTGTTCCGATGAAGAAAAACTGTCGGTACCTGATAATTATTTAAAAAGCACACCGAATTCAGCTGAGACTTTTGAGCACTTGTGGTTTCGTTTTCCATTCTCTGGCTTCAATAACTGCCGCAGCATTACACCTCATTTCAAGTAACATTCCCGCTATATTCTCTCTCAAATTAATTGTTGATCCTCTGTTATGGTGTTTCCAATAAGAACTAACTAGTACAAATTTTAATTTTAATTTTCATGTTCTCTGTTTGATATTCTTACGAAGGTATTGGAGGAGATGGTTTCCCATTTCACAAAATTAGGAGTTGTGTTGGAAGGAATCATAAGTGAGTGTCTTGGACTCCCTTCTGACTTCCTATCAAACTACAGAAATGATCGTTCTCGGGACTCGTTGATGGGCCTCCACTACTTTCCAGCGACAGAAGTTGACAACACAGGAAAACCTGCACATGAAGATCCTGGCTGCTTCACTATCCTCTACCAGGATGAAATCGGAGGCCTTCAGGTGCACAAAGATGACCAGTGCAGTGCGCCTTCCAAAGACAAACTAGTTGTTAACATTGGTGATGTCAATCAGGTAATTATAATTTAAGTGTCAAAAACTCACTTACATTTTTTATTTTTATTTTTGTTTTATATCTAAATTATTAGGAGACTGAGTTTCATGTCTAAACTTATCACTTATTAATTTGAGAAATACACTTTCTTTTTTTATTTACAAAAACCTTGCCACATGACATTCCATAGATAAAATATTTTGACAAAAATTAAATAAACTATTAATATTAGGTAAAAACTAAAGACTAAAAGTATTATTTTCCCAAAATTTTTAATTTTTTTAAAAAATAAATTTTTAATTTTTTTCTCACCTCTCTTCACCGTCTCCTACCCCCCCACCCCACCCCCCAAACCCGGATAACACCCCTCCTTTTATTTTTAAAATTTCTTTTATAAAATATTTTAAAAAAATTTAGACCTCCCCCACTCCTTCCTAAAGAAATTTGATATCATTTTTTTTAAAAAAAAAAAGAGAAGATAAAATAAAATTCTACCACACCCCATCTAACCCTCCGCTTCTATTTTTTTTTTAAAAAAACTTTATTCTTGTTTTGTGTTAGATGTGTATATATATTTTTAGGAAAACATTTTGTTCTACTTACGTATCGAATATAATAGAAATAAAATTTTATTTTTAAAAAAGTCTTGCGGCAAGTAAAAAAATACAAAACGAGAATAAAATTTAGAAGAGGACGGTTATGTGGGATGGAGTAGATTTTTTTTAAAAAAATATTAAATTAATATCTAAATTATTATTTGAATGGATTGGGGGAGATGACGTAAGAATTGTTTTTTTAAAAAAAAAAAAAATTGGGTATGAAACTCACATTTTTAATAATTTAGGTATGAAACTGGTCTTTAACTTCACATTAACCATTATCCCAAAATCTTAACTTTTTATGTTGTTGACATATAAAAAGGTGTTAAGCTACAATAAATTCAAGAGTGCAACTCACAAAGTGGTGAGACCAAGTGAAACAAACCGTTACTCGTACGTGTTCTTCTATAATGTGCATGGAGACAAGTGGGTTGAGCCATTACCACAATTTACAAAGGAAATTGGAGAGTCACCAAAGTATAGAGGATTCATGTTTGAAGAATATCATGAGTTGAGATTCAGAAACAGGAGTCGTCCACCAGCTAGACCTGAAGATCTCATCCATATAACACCACTACTCTATTTCTAATTAGACAAAAAGTTTATGTGATGAGAAGTTTTCTCTTTATATGGCAAGAAACATAGCAATAATATGTATGCAGATCTTGTTTTCTTTTCTGAATAACGTCAAGTACGCCTTTCATATTGTTTACTCTTGTTTTAGACACCAATGCATCTGTTTTATAAAATTTAACTCCCTATTAAAGCTAGATGGAATCAAGATTATTGAGATTTTTTTCTTCAACAAATCCTTAATAATGCTAAAAAAAAATATATCAGACAAATGTGAAAGAGTACTAATTTAGATCTAACAAAACAAATTATAATAGTAAAATGTGGTGAAATCATGTGAAGTTGATGAATTGGACGATCCATGTAGCGTAGTTATGTGTTAAATTATTTGATTTAATTAATCTGTAACTGAAGTTGTCCAACTTTTCATCAATGATTTGTGGAGATCCTTTAACTAATATGTTTGTTTTGTTAGACAATATGCTAGCACGTTAAGTTATAGGATTATTTTTTTGGATTACTACAAAAGCATAAAACTCTAAACTATAGCATATGATACAGCTAGACTAGAGTTCTTTTTTTTATAAATTCATGGCCAGAAACTGAATATTTATATGGCCACATGGGGCAGAAATCAACAACTGACTTCTCCTTAAAACTCTACTTTTTTGTTTTACACAGAGGTTGTGAACAACACTGAGGGTGAAGAGAATTAAGGAAAACATCATGGCTAGTATTGATATTCGAAACGATTGATATTTCTCCATTTTTTAGATAAGAGGAAAATGAAGAAGCGAAAAATAAGGGTATGGAACAAATTAGAGAAGCTTGTGTTAACTATGGTTTCTTCGAGATTGTGAATCACGGAAATCCTTTGGAGTTGTTGAGCAGAACTATGGATATATGTATAAGACTTTCTTTGCTTGTTCAGATGAAGAAAAACTCACTGTACCTTCTGAAAATTATTTAAAAAGCATACAGACTTTATCTGGGACTTATGAGCACTTTGTGTTTCGTCTTTCATCATCCTCTGTCTCCAAATTCTTCTCCAATAATCCGCCTCATTTCAAGTAAATACTTTAATTTATTTCTGCTCTCTCTTGATTGCATCTCTAATTAACTGCTTCTAGTCAAGGTGATTCTCTGTTATGGTGATTCCAATAAGAAGTTAAAGTTTGATTTGCATTTTCTCCCTTTTAAAATTTTGTATAAGAAATATGTTTTGATATTCTTAGGCAAGTATTGGAGGAAATGGTTTCCCATTACAAAAAAATAGGAGTTATGTTGGAGGGGATCGTCTGGACCTCCATCCTGACTTCCTAAC
Organism: Solanum etuberosum; assembly: GCA_029582245.1. NCBI lineage: Eukaryota > Viridiplantae > Streptophyta > Magnoliopsida > Solanales > Solanaceae > Solanum > Solanum etuberosum. The sequence continues at coordinate 36,534 of JAJONR010002712.1, forward strand.
AAACTACAGAAATGATCGGGCTCGGGATGCCTTGAGGGGTATCCACTACTTTCCAGCGATAGAAGATGACAACACAGGAAAACCTGCACATGAAGATCCTGGCTGCATCACCATTCTCTACCAGGATGAAGTCGCGGGTCTTCAGGTGCACAAAGATGGACAGTGGATTACCATAGCGCCTTCCAAAGACAAACTAATTGTTAACATTGGTGATGTCATTCAGGTATTTATAATTTGAATGTTGGTTAATTTCACAGTTACCATTATCCCAAATTTTAAAAACTTTTTTTATGTTGTTGACATAAATAAAAAAAGGTGCTAAGTAACAATAAATTCAAGAGTGCAACTCACAGAGCAGTTAGCCCAAGTGAAACAAACCGTTACTCGTACGCGTTCTTCTATAACGTGCAAGGAGTCAAGTGGGTTGAGCCATTACCACAATTTACAAAGGAAATTGGAGAGTCGCCAAAGTACAGAGGATTCTTGTTTGAAGAATATCATCAGCTGAGAATCAAAAACAGGAGTCATCCACCAGATAGACCTGAAGATCTCATCCATATAACCCACTACTCAATTTCTAATTAGAGGAGACGTCTATGTAATGCAAAGTTTCATCTATATTATGGAAATAAATATGTATTACATCACTCCTAACCTAATATATATGTTGAAGTGTGTGACCATCTCAATTAAAAATTTAAATTGTTAGAGAGCACACAGTTATTTTCTCAAGTATGTTAAACATGTCTTTCACCGCACAAGCCTGATTCTATGAAGAGGAATCCTCAATTTATAGCTATGTCTTGCTGCTGTATGTTGTTACTAATTCAAAATAATCAAATTGCAGATATTGTTTTCTTGCTTTCCTTTTTTGCTTTACAGAATAACAAGTACTCCTTCATATTGTTTTACTCTAGTTTTAGACACCAATGCATCTGTTTTATAAAATTTAACTCCATATTAAAGCTATATGGGAATCTAGAGTACTGAGATTTTCTCTGAACAAATCTTTGATAATGCTAAAAAAAAAATATTAGACAAATGAGAAAGAGTACTAATTAAGATCTAACAAAGCAAATTATTATAGTAAAATGTGGTGAAATCACGTGAAGTTGATAAATTGAAGGATCCATGTGACGTGGTTATGTCCCTTTTCTATGGGGAGTTAAATTATTTGATTTAATTAATCTGTAACCATACTTATCCTTTTTTATAATGTTAATCATCAACCAGAAACACACGTATCTAGATACTTAAAAAGCCACCATTTTGTTTGTAATCTTGTACTAATATAAGATTTTTCTTAGCCATATTGAATGTTGTAAATCAACATGGCTAATTCACTGATGCCAATAGTTGATCTCTCCCCGTTCTTTCTAGGAGATGAAGATGGCGAGAGAAAGGCAAGAGAAGTGATAAACGAAGCATGTAGTCGATATGGCTTCTTCCAAATTATCAATCATGGGGTGCCTTTGGACCTTGTGAGCCGCGCCTTAAAACTATCAAAGTCCTTTTTCGAGTGTCCTGTTGAAGAGAAAATGAACTGCTCTCCATTGCCAGGGGCGCCTTTTCCTGCAGGCTATAACAGAAAACCAAATCCAACTTATGAATTTGCAGAGTACTTGGTTATGCTTCAGCCTGGATCCAACTTCAATGTTTTTCCTGCCAATCATCCACAGCTCCAGTAAGTTATATATTAGAACGAAACTATTTATAAGTTATTTGCATAAAATTTTTTGACAAGATTAGTATTGTTTGACCATATTTACCAGGTTATCAATTAATATTCGTCATAGAGTTTACTTGTCATTACCTTTTTGAGTGATCTGATTGTGTAAATATTGAACTTAAAATCACACTTCTAGTCATCTCATTTTTGCCAAAATAGCTATCGAACTTTTCCAACAGAGTCATCCAAGTTTTCATATTCTCTGCTATCTAATGATTCTTGTACTAAATGATTTTTTGAGAGCCTTTACATCTTTTAAAATTTATGACAGAGCTATCCAGAAAATGAATATTATTTATATGGCCATATGGGGCAGAACAGAAATGATAAAGGGCTATTTAATTTTAAATCCCATACACTTAACTATTTTTATTTGAGTGAATGATTAAGGGCTAGTTAATTTTAAATCCCGTTTAACTATTTTATATGAGTGAATGATTGCATATTTCTCTATTAATCTAACGTATAGAACACAAATCATCACCTTTGTAGGGCATGAAAAGCTGATCACTTAAAATTTAAAATAAACAGAAAGAAACTTGTCCTTCAAGTTGAACGAATAGCCGTTGACATATTAATTATTGTTTATTCAATGTTTCAGAGAAGTAATGGAAGATTTATTCAATCAATTCGCGAAGATCGGAGCAATTTTAGAAAGCATCCTTAGTGAATCCTTGGGTCTGCCTCCAAGTACTCTTCAAGAATTTAACAATAAGAGAAATTCTGATGTGTTGACAGCATTGTATTATTTACCAGCAACAGAGAATGAGAAAATGGGAATAAATTCACATAGAGATGTTGGATGTATAACATTTGTGTTACAGGATGAAGTTGGAGGGCTTGAAGTTCAAAAAGATGGTAAATGGATCCCAGTAACCCCCAACAAAGGTGCCCTTGTTGTCAACATTGGTATTGTTCTTCAGGTAGAAAAAAAATTATACTATCTATATTATATAAGTAATTTAAGTAATATTTACACCGCCTAGGAATGTGATGGGATGGATGCAATCGTTCTCCTCTTAACAAGAGGTCTTGAGTTTGAGTTTTGTAATTGCAGAAGTTGGTCTGCAACAACCATAACTTGAGGAGTTACAGGCGACTAGTATCCTTTATTGGTGGACCCGACTCAACAACTTTTTCCAACACTCTTAAATGAGTCTTACATGTCATGAATTTGAATTAGTCTAACCAGATACTAGATGATTACACCAAAAATATATTTGTTTTTTTCGTATGATATTTATTTTTTCTTATTTTTTGTTGAAGGTGCTGACGAATGACAAATACAAGAGTCCAAATCATAGAGTGATGAGACCTAATGGGAGATCAAGAAATTCATTTTCATTCTTCTATAATGTATCAGGTGAAAAATGGCTTGAACCCCTTCCCTATTTCACTAAGCAAATTGATGAGAAACCAAATTATAAGGGATTCATTTACAGTGATTATTTGCAAAAACGCAACGAAAATAAGCTCAAACGTGCTGCTGGACTTGAAGAAGATCTTGGTTTATCTCATTTTTCACTCACTACATCAATAGAGAATCATTAAATGTGTCTTTTATCAATCATTGTTCCCCTTCATCTTAAATATAAACTTTCTTTATGTGTAGACATGTTTCTCTAGTCTTCCATTTTTGTTTTCTTTTCTTTATCATCCAAAATGATATATATGCAAGCTACTTGATAATACTACAGGACAAGAAGGAAGAAATTAAGCAATACACTTGACATATTTTTGGGCCAAATTATCTTTCAACTTCTTTATGGACTAAATTCAAATTGAGTATATGAACGTACAGCCCAAGAGGGCCGGTTGGATTGGACAAGCGTCCAGGTTCACTTCTAATGGATATACGAGACTAGAAATGACTTTCAATCCTGTTTCGAAAAAAATAGTCATTATTATCGTGGAGTTTCAAATTTTACATGTAAACGTGATTGGTTTAAGGTATTCACTGTCCAATGACAAAAATGCTTAAGATAGTTAGTAGTGTGCATCTAGATTTCTGATCATAAAAAGATTGTTGTGTGAAAGTTATCCCCTTATACTTGCACCAATTAATTTTGCCTTATTTATTATAACCTTCTTTAGGCAGTAATGAGAGATCCATTCACATCAATGTCTCAATTTATGTATAAATATGATTTTGGTAGGATGGTTTTGGTGAATCTTAAAATTCTTTCTCTCTACATTTTTTATTCAATTAAATAATATCATATACATTAAAACGTAAGATTTACGCTTTAAAGTTCCAAAATGAAATACTAATAGTCCGGAGATAAGCTGGGATTTCTTCTTGGTGGCCCAAAAATAGAAAGGAGTGTTATTATTATATAATATAGTCTAATATATGTTTGGGAAATATCGTTTTCTACAAATTTGATGTCAGCATCATATATATATATGATAATAATAGTAAGCACTCAATTGGCAAATTGCATTTTCTCTTGACTTTTCTTTAAACAGGATAGGAGCTTTCTCAATCCTTGTGTCTCCTTTTCCTTATTCTGATGACGTGTTCTTTTTTTTCTCCTAAAAATAAAATAAAATGTGTCGATCATATTTTGCTTTTATTATTGTCATCTCCATGAGTGTCCATCATTCTTTCCCTAATCATGCAACCGACAATAAAAAAATCGTCTTCTCATCAAGCTAAGCTAATATTCGTCTTCTAGTCGTCTTTATCAGGAGTGAGGAAGCGTTTTATTCTTCGACGTTGAATTTTTTAATGCAAAATAAATTTAATTAGACTTCAATTCAGATATCAGACATGAGGTGGAAAACTTAAAAAACATATATACATTTAATAATTTTTAAAAAAAGTTGATATTTTTGTAATTATTAGAAGCTTCCGGATGTGATTCATGTGAAGAAATATGAAAAAGGAGGATCAAAATATTTCTTTTTAATTATGAATTCAAAAGTATAAAAAATTTAGAGTAAAAATTAATATATTTAAAAATAATTGAGAAAATCACAACTGAAAAAAACCATTTGATCATCTAAATAATTATAACACCTTCATATGATTAAAATGAATCGGCAGAGTAATTCCTCGTGGAAAACACTGATTCGACGAGGGGTAAAGAGTTATCAGACCTTGATTACTATCATAAGTGTAATTAAAGTTCCAACTAATAATTTGTTTGATGAACATAAATTCCCCCTTCCTTTTTCCACAACCAACATCTATAATTTTCCCAAAATGATTTATTCAATTTTTATTTTTATTTTTTGAAATCTTAAAAAGATTACTCTGTTTCAGTCTTTTAGTAATAGTCGTCCATATAAAAATCTATAAATTGTTGTAAACTAGTAAAATATTTTACGAAGCAAACTATAACACTTATATGTTCCAATGTTAATTAATTAATTCATTATAAGATCACCTGGTCCAAAATTTTAATGCAAATATTCAAATAATTTAATTAATTAATCATCTAAATTTTTTACTTTAACGATCATATATGGTTCAATTTTCTAACTGATAATTCCTTCTTCTTAAGAATTCAAAAAATATTTAAAGAAAAAAAACTTAGTGGGTTCTGTTTAAATAAATAATATTGAATTTAAGTATATGATGACAAGTGTAGCTTAAAATTTGTGCAAGTGTTTTTCTCCATATTTTTCTGCTTGTCGTGGTTTTCTAATGTGTTATATTTTGATTGGTTTATGTGAAGATCGTTTGGATAAGATATTCTTACGTGGTGACTTTTGGAATTTTGGATGAAGACAACATACTAAAAGGCAATGAAAAAATGACTTCACTGACCAAAAAATAAAAGAAAATGACTTTGAGTCAATTGATCATTTCATAGTTATATCCTTTTGGAATCTTATCACAGATTTATATTTGTTAAATATTATCACATGATTCACTGTGAGGTTCTTACCTCTTGTTAATTCCCTCCTGATAAATATTTTTTGGTGCCACTAACTTGTAAGATCATACAACTTATCAAAATTGAATGAACAAAAAGGAAACAAATAATAGTACATTTTGAAAATATTTCATCATATAAGTTAGGACAATCAAATTAACTTTCATACAAGTTCTTAATAGTTTATTTAGTTGACTGTAAATTAAGATCATTTTTTATTTTACAATATTTTCTTATTCTTCCATTTTCATGTAAAAATCATCTTCTTTCAAAGTATATTTACCCACTCTATTCCACAATCAGTACTATTTTATGTACCTTTTTAGCTTCTGAATAGTCCCTTTTTTTTCCTCCACTGTGATTAGGGGCTAGCTAAAAGACCTATACGGTTTAAGTTTGACCGAGATTTTTACGCATGAAATCTTCAATTTTTTTGAAATAAAATTTATATATTTGTAAACTACGTAAAAAGTACTATAAGTCAGTATAATTGATAATTCAAAATGTTTAAAAGATCTATGAAAAATTTACGGTCAAAAATAGACTTGTTTAAATCTCGAAATCTAAAAAGTGTCATATAAAATAAAACGGAGGGAGTATATAAATAAAATCCTAATATATGACCAAAGAATATCAACAACTCTTAGTTTTAAAATATTCTTCACTCTTTAAAAAACAAATAGCTAGAGAAATAAATTAAATCACATAATTTTGTACGGGCTAATGTTTTATTATGATGTTCATCATATCTCTGACACTTTAATTATAGATATAGTTGAAGCTAGCATTGGTAAGATCTTTAAACAGCTTGGCGCATTGTATATAATAATAATAGTATATGATAAAAATTAAATAAAGCAAATCCACATAAAGAAAAGAGGATCAATGATGATTTATAAGATCAGTTGGTCTGCTTTAAACAAAATTAAATGGGCTGAGTGGGACTAGGAATATGCAGATTGTGCCTTTTATTTTGTAAAGCACTAATTTGTTTCCCTGCGTCTTTTTTTTATTTTTTTATTTTGGGTTTAGCATCAAAAGAATAGATTATAGGTTTGGACAAACTAATTTAACCGTTTTCACTACACCAAATTCAGAACTAAATGGACCATATACATTACTCACCCTCCGTCCACTTTTAATTGTCATATTACACTTTTTGAAAGTTATATTAGATTACATTAATCGATATTTTAAACAAAAAATTTAGATGTTCAAAAACTATACGAAACGTACTGTAAATTACAATTTTTTTCCATATCAATATGATGCAAAAAAAACATCGTAAAATGTTAGTCAAAGTTCTTATAATTTGACTTTAAAAAGGAAAACTATGACAATTTAAAATGGACGAATGAAGTAGTATAAATCCCCTTTCTCCCTACCCCACAATTTAAATAAAGAAGAGACATGCATAAACTATTGATAAATTTTCAAAAATATAATGTTAAAACACAATGGCTTATTCTTTGTTAAAACATCACAGGAAATTTAATATATACTTTTCATTTGATTTTTAAAAAAAATAATCTTATTTACGTAGTATATTATTTTTAATGTAAGAGATTTAATTGAACACCCTTCGAATCATATAGTTGTGCTGAAAAGTCAAAAACAATTTTAGGCGCACTTCAACTCATATATAGATTAGAATTCATTCATTTTTATTTGTTAATTATATTAAAAAATTGACGCCTATAGTTTATTACTTAATCTCTAATTTACTCTTATTATTAATTATAATTATTTTTTTACATGTGTACCCAAAATAATAAATTTATAAAAAAAAATATAATAAAATTATTATTTCTTAAATATTGTTTCAAAACACTATTATCTCAAATATACACACCTCTTAGTTGAGGTAGCAGTTCAATGAGGATCCATTCGGGGGTGACGCTCCCAACAGAATTTTCTCCATACTCAGGGCTCGAACCTGAGACCTCTAGTTAAGGGTGAAACACTCCCATCAGTGCACCACAACCCATGTTGGTAAGATTCATAAATTACTATAGTACATTATGCACATTTTTAATTTATTACCTCTAGATTCAAAAATCACTTTCAGAATAATTAAAACAAAAAAAATCTTGAAAACATGAGTAGTTCATATACTTGCATCAGTTGTTATTATTATTATCTTAAGACAATTTTGTACGTATGTTTCTGTCGAGGTGAAATATCGTACGATCGATGAGACTACAAATACCCAAAACAGATGCACATATGAAAATGAAATTTGTGAGTGAAATTGAAGTAAGAAACCTGTAGCCACTACAATTTACAGGGGCGGGCGCAACATGATAGTACCAGGTTTATCTAAACCTAATATTTTTTACGTGATACATAACTTTATATGGTATGAAAAAAGCAACATTTTAGTCTTATGACCTTAAATTAATACTTCTTTCATTCATTTTTACTTATCACATTTCGCTCCTCACTTTGGAGGAATTAGGAGGAAACACAAAGTTTATGGTGTGAGAAAAAACAACATTGACAAGAGGTCCACAAATTGGCTTCACGTGATACTATGTTGTAAAAATATATAGTAAGTATATGTTATGGACCCCTATAATATTTTTTGATATGTCCTTTTAGTCCCTTCACCCACCCACATAATTCCATCCCTACAAATACAATTTGTTACTCTCTTAACTTTACTTGGTGGGCTAGTTTTGTTGGTTTCAGATCAAACACAAGCTTTACATGTTTAATATTGCACTTCCTCCTGCCTGTGAAACATGTCATGAGATCAACTTGATTACTCTATTATTTGCCACTTCTACTTGTAGAGGTTAATGTCAACCAATTTCTGAGTGATCGATGTTGACAACTTATATATATAATATATATATCCAAACTCTGGAAGGATCAATATTTATAAATTGCCTGTTGGTGGTACTTCACAGATGTAACTTCCTTTGCACACTATATAAAAAGAGAAGAGTTAATTAATTATTTGTATGGAGATGTCACTGATGAAACTCAAATTGAGACGTTTTAAGAACAGATTGGTTAATTACTTAGGTAGATTTCATAAGTAATAGAATTATTAACCAACAGGAAATTACATGCAATGACCTTGAAAATAAATGGTCTTGAACTTTTAACCATCTTGCCTTATCGTCAAATCTTCAATGTCAAAAGTGTCAATGGGACAAAACTTTTCTTAAAATTGAAGTTTTTTTTTTTTTGTGTAAGATAAATGGGGTCAAAAGTTTAAGATTACACACCTCTAAGATAATTCTTATAAGCCACCTGGCATGGTGTCAAATGAGCAAGCGAGTTGGCTAATTATGAATTGATCAAACTAGACTGAGTTTTTAATAAATGGATCAATCATTGATCTGTCCAGAAGTAAAGGTTGAATTCATGAGCTAAACATTGAGTTCATAGCCCAATTCACACAACACTTATTAAATTTTAATTTTTGTATTTGTTTTCTTATAACTTATTGAATTACCTAATAAAAAAATTATTCTTTATTATAAATAATTATATAACATATCAAACAAAAAAAATTATATTTTTTATTGGATCTCACATTAGTCAATTTACGCAAGCACAAATCAATTTAACTTTTCAATGAGCTAAATTAATCGAAATGATCAAACTGACTAAAGTTATTCTCTCAAATTTGAACATGTTAACTAGACGAATCATATTCTCGTGAACTAATTTAGACACCCTAGTGCATAGGATGACAAATTGTCCTTGTCCAGTAATAGATGTGATGCCACTTGACATTCCGCTATAGCTAGATCAGTACATATATCCTATGTACAAAAATTTCGTGACAGACAATCGACTATAAACCAAATATATGTAAATATAAATCATTCAGCGTACGAAATATTCCATTTTTTTTCCTAAGTAAAAAGGACTGTCATCATCATGGAATATAGAGAAAAAAAGATTTATCATAATTCATATCTCAATTAGCAGTCTCCTTTTTTGAATCTTTGGCACCAAATTCATAACTAGCAATATGGTCAAATAAAGGAAATACTAAAGTCCCAATATTCATACTTTTGAGTTTTGACGGTTTGACTCCTTTAGAAGTTGAAATTTCAAAATAAATTTACAAAGTCAAACTTTTTTTTAGGGGAATTCCTCTATAATTGGAAAAAACTAATTAAGAAATTAAAGGAAAATCTATTATTAATTTGTTTTGTAGTAACATTATCAATGGGAACAGAAGAAAAAGAGTTAAATAGTTGGAATGGATATGTGATAATAAGTTGGAATGGATCTAAAAATAATAAATGCAATCCAACACATTCATCAAACAAGAGTTGACAGTTTAACATACATACTACGACATCCTCTAATTGATTGATACAGACTGGCTCCTATTACTTGTCTTTTTTTGCTTTCCAATTTCTTTCTTTTTTTTCTTCATTTTATAATTTGTGCTAATCCGTAGCTAATTTTTTTTTATAAAAAGTGATGTAAATCTTTTATTTTCATTTAATGCAATGATTAATATTAGTGAGTTTATCGTCATTCTCTCTTTATTTTTCTTCTCTAGTTTTGTTGATTTTCTAACACTAAGCACCACCCTAGAATCACCATATATTAATATCAATATCAGTGTACTTAAACGTACTTCATGCTATTCAATAATTTGAATAACATATTTATCACATGTTAATATGGTTTAGCTATTGCTAATTGCTAGCGTTAATTATTCACTCAACAAATAGCAAAACTTCTCAGACTTCGACTTCTGTTGGATTTTAGGTCTTTTTCTTCAAATAAAAATCACCTTAATTAAATGTATACAGTTAGGAAATTAGACTGAAGTACACTACAAGAAATCTATATATCTGTATAAAGGATAAACATAGAGAAGGTGATGTGACACCTCTCTATGGCCTCCATTTATATTTGTCTTTTTTCTAAAAAAAATTTACCATTTTTTCCTTCATTATTTAATTATTTTATTTTTAATATCTCAAAAAGTCTTCACATTAAATTACTCAACTTTTCACCTATCACTATAATATATATTTAATATCTCTAATAAAATAAAAAATAACTACCAATAACTCACACCTCTTCAACTTATAATCTTAATAATATTCATAACTCCTTTTTCTTTTTAATCTTCATAACCCCCAAAATTAAATTTATTAGTTTATGACACCTTATGATATTCCTCCTCTTTTTCTATATAAAATCATATTTTGTAGCAAGAAAAATTTCATTCAAAGTTATTCTTTCACTTCTCCATCACCATATCATACATTAGGGTGAGGAAGAAATGTTAATCATCACATCATATGGTTGCTTTCAACAAAGTCGTCAAGAATCTATGGGTAAAAATGCTTCTTTTAATTTTTTAAATTATATTTTTTACTTTAATAATTTCTTTGATGTTATTTATTTTGTTTAGTCAATTTAACTAATCTTTGAAACTAAATTGAATAAACTCAATCCAAATAAAATCATGGAGTAACTAACAATTTCATATATACTATTTGTGCTTGTAGGGTGAAGAAGAAAGTTGAGGAAGATACAAAAGTAGAGAAAATTGTGAATTTTGGAAGAAGATAATGTAGAGTCTTACAATAAAATTATTATTATAGTAATTTGATCTTTTTAGTTTTTCTTTCCTATTCTCTATATTTCATTTATGTACTCTATTGAAGAACTTCAAATATAAAGATTTTTTTCTTTTTCTTTTATATGATTATAGTTGTACATACATAATTTATTAGATTAAATTATGGTTTGTTCTTCTGAATTTTTATTATGAAATTTTTTTGCAACATTCTAAAACGAACATTATGTACTCAATGTTACTGTTTATTTGTATGCCGAAGTGCATTCCTTAATACGACACTAAAATTAGAAGCATTTTACAGAGCGAAAATTTGATAAATTACAAAAAGAAAAAAAAAACGTTATCCAAGCAATAAATTAAAAAAATTGACAACAAATTTGAGTATTTGTATAATTCTAATGAAAAACTAAAGAAACTATAAACATTATATGCAATACTTTCGTTTTTTGAAAAAAAAAAAGACAAATCCTATTTATTTTTTTCTTATTTTTTTTTGATAAAATTCACTATATTTTAATTTATTATTATTATTAAAAAAGTGTGAGTTATTACTCTCTCCATTTATTTCTATTATATATTGTAAAAACTTAAATGTCTCAAAATTTATTATTCTACTTATTCCTATTCTTTATTGTAAATTTAAAGGCCTAAATATTTAACTCCAACCTTACATTCTCCAAGAAGAATGAAAAAATTATATGTATTATATATATATATATATATATATATATATTATATAAAGCTAAAATATAAAAAAAATGATTTGACACCTCTCTTTGGCCAATGATCCTTATTTTTATTTTTTATTTTTTTATTGTTGTAATTTTCACTATATTTCTATTTATAATTACTATTAAAAAATGTGTCAATTACTATTCCCTTCATTAATTTCTATTATTTATTATAAGAATTTAAATACCTCAAATTTTACTACTCCACTTATTCCTATTATGTATTGTAAATTTAAAGGCAAAAATATTTATCACTCAAATCTTTCATTTTCTCCCTAACGAATGAAAATTTATTAAAATAGAGTAGTCTAATGAAATATCATTTTAAATAGCTTGAAAAAAGTTAAACCATCCCTTTAACTCTCCTAATTATGAGATTTCTCTTTTTATCTAATTTTCAATAATCTAAAAAATATTTACATAATTAGTCAATTAAAGAATAAGATAATTGCTCACTAAATAAATTTTAAAAATGGAAAGACGTAGCTCTCCAAAAAAAATTCTAACATCCATTTATATTTATTACGTTTCATGATGAACCCATGATTAAAGTTGACGGTAAAAAAATATTGCACTAGCCAAAAAAGTTAATTTTTCTCTATTTTCTTATTTATTTTATTAGTTTATAAGAATAAAAGTCACAATTATTATCATTTATTGTCCAAATTTTTCATATTCTTTATTGAAAATCAAGACTCATCCACATATTGATATATGAAATCATTGATATTCGCTTTTAACTTCTTAATTTTTATGTAGTGTTTGGATTACATAATTTATTCAGTTTCTATACAAATTGATATTTGAGCTCTCTTGTGTATTTATTATTTCTAATTTTTAATGTAATTTTTTTACGAAATATTAATTTTTATGCCTTTCATATGAAAGGTTTGTGTAGATATATAACAAAAAGTTTAAGCTATTAATTTTATCAATTAAACAAATTGATATGCTCATATTTTAAATTAATAATTGTGAAAATTTTAAATTATAAGCAAGAAAAACTACATGAACTCTAAATTTATATAGTTACATAAATATATAAACTTAAATAGTATTATATAAAGGAAATTATTAGTGAAATAACATAGATAATTTAAAACACCCAAAAATGAGATAGCAACGTATATAAAATTGCACATAAAGAAATATGTCTTTGTATTGTTCCAAGGAAAAATTATAATTCTCTACTTATTTTTCTTGAAACTAATTTAATTCTATTATTTTTTTTCTTTTATTGTTATTTTCTGTTTGATTTTTTCATATATATATTTTAGTATTGCAATTTCTTAATTTTTTTATATCAATTAATATAGAAAAATATGACCGCGCGAAGCGCAGTTTGGTTAACTAGTTAATAACTAATGAGAAATGTTATTATATATGCTCACTCTGTCCTAATTTATGTGATACCTTTCTATGTTTAGCACTTAATGATTTAATTTTAAACTTTTCATTTTACCATTAATGAGATGATTTATAGTCACATAAATATATATATATATGTATGTTTCTTTAAGGGAAATTTTCACATATAGCCACTCAAAAATAGCTTAATTATGTTCCTTAACTATAGTTTCCTAATTACGATTCGTAGCTACATGTTATAGGGAAGAGAGGGGCGAGTGAGATTGGGAGAGGGAGGAGAGGGAGGAGAGAGACGAGTGAGAGAGGACAGAAAAGTAAGTTTCGAATTGTAATTAATGCAAATTATAGTTATATTAGCTAATTAACTAGTATATATTTGCATAACCGCGTAATTTTCCCTTTCTTTAATACCATAATTTTTTTTAAAAAAAATCTTTTATTTTAAAACTTTGTGCCAAATCAAACATGTTCATATAAATAAGACGGAGGGAGACTTTATACAACAAGGACATATGGAGTCATGCCTCTGTTTGCATCCCTACTCTATTCAAATAGGGCGAAACGTCGCGGTGACTCGAAAAATAATCAATTAAGTCGATTTTAAAAGAATTTCAAGAAGAAAGATGTTTTAAAGGAGTCGCCACCTAATTTTAGGAAAAAACTAGGAAACCAATTAAAAATGACTACGAAACCATTAGATTCTAGATAAGGGGTTCAAATTATTTCGAAGGGAAGGTGTTAGGCATCCTTCGAAATCCACAACTGTGGGTCCCGGCTGAATTCATTTTTATTTTTTTTTCAAATTGAGGAGGAGATAAAAATAAATATACAAGTAAAATAAACATGCAATATACACAAGTAATAAAATAAAATAATAATATAATAAACGGCCTAAGTTTGCCTAACGTCAATATATATACAAAATATTGAATAAAGAGTATAATTCGAACTTCATTCGAATAGCTTCAATGGAAAGCAACTCCAGGTACCTGTAAAGACACTTAGTAAAAATTTAAGTAATAAATAAATATGAATAAAAATGAATAAATCAAATAATAACTTCAAAATAAAAATCCGTCTTATTATAATGGGAGGCCTTGGAAATCGACGGTAATTTCTTCATCGGCCAATTTTAACATATAAAATATATTAATTAAAATTAAATTTTTCATCTTTTGAAATGGGGAGGCCTCGAAAACCGACGGAAAGATTTTTTCATTGGCCAATTAATTTTGTAATAAAATGGAAAAACACTAAAAAGTAAACAATTTCATAATTAACAAAAATAGCAGCCGCATACAACCACAAAAATGAAAAATAATAAATAAAGTATCTCATTAATTAATTATTACAAAATGGTCAAATTTACTATAAAATGAAACATAAATAATGAAACAATTATAACCAAAAGCGAAATATAATCACTGAAGATGTGTACATAAAGATAAATACAAAATAACATAAACCATATTAATTAAATAGAAACAAATAGTAACAGAAACCATGTTAACCAAAACTAACAACACAAAACGTCACATTAACTAATCGGGGAATGGTCATATAATTTGTTATAAAGCCTTTTTTTTTTTAAAAAAAAATGTCAAATCAATCCCAAAATTAATTAAAGACAATCAATTATTAACTAATCATAATAATGGCTTAATGAAACACAATCTGTAAGATAAACGGACATGAAGATTAATGAAAGAGAGATAAAGAAAACAAAAATGAAAATCCCCAAGAACAAATCAATAATATAAAAATAACAACAGTATATATAAAAACATGGAACAAACAATAACTAAATAAGGATTACCGGATTGTTGTTCGCCGGAGACGGGGTATTCGATCGGAACTGAAGCTTCGCCATAGACGGCGATGTTGGGGTAGCCTGCTACTGATTCATGGGGGTTGCACGAGCTCAGATCTTGGATCTCATTGTTCTACCGGAGTTTGGGGTCTGGGATTTTTCTGGTGGTGTTTGGGTTTTGATTTCGCCGGAAATGGCGAAGGCGAGGAAATAGTGGGTTTTCCTGTTGTTTCCGGTGGATGCGGTCGCTAGAGCTTGAAGCTCTGTTCGCCGTAAATGGCGGATTTCAACAAGGGGAAGGGGAAGGGCTGGTTCGTGCTCTGGTGGTCGGACTTGTGGTTGCTATTCGCCATTAATGGCTTGTGGATGGAGAGATCGGGGTTTTGTGGTGGATTTGGCGGAGGATTTTGTTTTTTTCTTGTTGGAGCTGGTAGTTTTAGGCGGTGGCTATTTGAGATGATTCCGATTTCGCCAGAAAAGGAGATGGAGGTTCGGGTTTTGGGGGTCGTTTTTTGGTTGTTGTTGTTGGTTCATTTGGCTGTTCCGGTGAGCTCATTTGTGGAGCAGTGAGGGAGAGAGGAGGGGTCTGATTTGTTCACTGGTTTGGGGGTGGGTTTTGGTGTTGCCGGAGCTTCGCCGGATTCCGGGGTGGTGGTGACCGGAAAATTAATGAATAGTAAACCCTTTTTTGTGGATAAAATATGAAAATTTCCAACCCCTAAAAAATAATTCACCACCCCTAACTTAATGACTAAACTATTCTTTAAATAGGAAATTGAAAACCACCAATAGTACAATACCACTATCTTAAAATCATAGGCTAAAACCACTAGCTTAATAAAATATCTGCGTATGAAAAGTTATCCGTATTTAAATGAATTTCCAAACTGTGTAAAATATCAAAAATGAATATTAACAAATGTAACGAATAAAATGAATATTAAAAAATATAATGAACGTAACTAACTAATGTGAACAACGCAATTTAGCAGAAATAACGATTTAATCAAAATGAACAAATATTTGAACGTAGTCAACCGGCTGTGACAAAAAATATGTAATTAAAATTAATTGATAAAAAATCCTGGAATTTTGACAAATAATGATAAATATCGATAAACTTATTTAAAATTATAAAAAATATATTTTGAACTATTAAATAAATAAAACTTAAAAGTTATTAAAAAATGTATTTTGAACTATTAAATAAATAAAACTTAAAAGTTACGATTTTAAAAAATGTTAGGCCAAAATTGGGTGTCAACAGACACCACTCTTCGCGTCACCATCAAAGACTTTGCTATTATCTCTGGTCTAAAATGTTCAAATCATGAGTCAAATTTTGTTTTTAATACCGAAGAACCAAATAGGATTATTCTTCGGTATTTTGATGTCAAAAAACCCATCACTAAGCAATTGGTTGACAGCTTTACCAATAAGGTTTGGGATGTAGGGATGATGATGCGCTGAAGTTTGCTATTTTGTTCTACATACATACATTTATCCTATTTGAAGAACCAACAACTACAGTAAGTGATAGGAAATACTTTGATTTAGTTGAGTCGGGCAGATACATGGATTACCATGGGGTAAAAAAAGTTTTTGACTTACTGATCAATAATTTGCATAAGAAGATTAAACAGTATGGACAGTATTACAAGATACATGGTTTCCCACTTGCTTTGCAAGTATGGTTTTATGAATGTTGTTCGAAATTTAATTGAAAAATTGTTGTTAAAGAATTTGACCACACCCCTAAAATCCTTAACTGGAAGACGAAAAAGGATTTCACTCGTCTAGACTACTTCATGAAGGTTATGTTCCGAGATGACAATAATCCGGTATGCATTACTGTTCTATAAACATATATATCAAATATAAATTATACAAATCATTGTATGTATATATATAAAGTATCTTTAGAAAAAACAACTTTTTGAAATGCTTTAAGTATAAAACAATTTAAGAAATATACTTAGAAAAAGAGTCGCCACTTAATTTTTTAAAGAAATTAAGAAAACTTAATTTATAAAGACTCTAACAGATTAAGTCTTTATAAATTTAGAGAAAATGGGTAAGAGATTCTTATTACTACTTTAAGAAGGTATTAACACTTAAAGTAGCCGCTAACACACGGTTATCCAACGACTTGACTAAAAATATTTGACTATTTTTTGTGGAAAAAAATAATTAAGTGCACCAATGAACATTTTTGGGTTTTTTCAAGGAAAACTACTTTAATCATTTGAAATGAATTGAAAGTGATCAAACCTTCTAAAAATAGATTAAGATTAGTACTTCAAAAGGAAAAACCTTAAGATTAACACTTTAAAGACAAGATAAAAGTTAAAACCTTAAAAAATAGATTGTGTAAGAATTTATTTGAATCACTTTAAGGATTATAACTTAAACCAATTTGGTCAACTAAAGCAAGAAAACTATCTTAATTAGTTGAGAGCAAGTTTTGAAAACTTTGACTAAAAATATTTGATTAAGTAAATAATTTTTTTTTGATAAAAATGGAATTCATTAATATTAATCAACACAAAGAAAATGGTTCATTTTTGGGGAATTCGACTAAGTTAATTAACAATTCTAAAGTTAGAGTTAATAAAAAAAATTAAAATTAAGAGTATAAGAGAAATTGAATTTGAGCACTTTTGGCTTAAATTCATTGTTGTCCAAAAAGTGAGTGGTTGTTGATGCAATTTTTGGGATTTTGGCCCATTTCCATCCTCGTCTATCGTTGTATATCAGCTCCTTGAACCTGCGTTTTAGCTTTCGAGACCTGTATTGATACTTTTCTTTCGTGACATTTGGCATGGGGGTTGACTCGGAGAGTTGTTGGGTTCATCCCAACAAACAAAAGAGATGCAAGGGGGGGAGAGAATTGGAGTCCGGTGGACTCAATGTCACATGCATGGTATAAAGGAAAAAGGGAGTTAGCAAATAATTTAACATATAATATTACAACAATATAGAACTTGAATCATTGACCACTAAAAAAAATAATTTTAAGCAGACATGTTTCATCTCAAATCTAAAAACAATACTAAGTCTAACAGAAATCACGAAAAGAATTTTTGTGCACAATGTGAAAGATAGTTTATATTAAGACAAGAAAAATACTAAAGATCATTATGCAAATCTGATCCAAGAGACCTTAGTTGCCGGTTAATGCTATAATTTAACCATATATTTAAAACAAGGGAAAGGTTAGCAGGAATAAGGAACATTTAATTCAAAGTGTTGGACAAACAATTTATAGT
This sequence comes from Solanum etuberosum, assembly GCA_029582245.1. NCBI lineage: Eukaryota > Viridiplantae > Streptophyta > Magnoliopsida > Solanales > Solanaceae > Solanum > Solanum etuberosum. Next base: position 54,897 of record JAJONR010002712.1, read on the forward strand.
AATTTACTTAATATACAAATAACTATAGAAGGCATCAGCATAGAAGAGGACATCGATATTTCGTGACGAAATAATTGAACCAAATCGGTGAGTAAAGTCTTTTTAAAGCTTGAAATGCTACGTCATTTAATACACTTGCACTTAGACTATTTATATTTGAACAAGGTAAGCAGAACAAAAATTCATTCACCACGGCGATTAAGATTTTAATACATTAATTAAGCCTAGATATGCATGCTTCATAAAAGAGAGACCAAGTTTTTCTTAAAAAGATTCAACAACTTAACATTTGGAGAGGTATATTAAAACATTTTATTCAAGGATCTGGAAAATAACTTCAAAGAGAGGAATACATTCTTATTTTAGAGCTCAAATAAGACTTTTAGCTTTTTGTCATTAAAATCGAAAGATAACAATGCTTCAGTCAAAACAACCATACAATCACATTTGTCCAA
>JAJONR010002713.1:0-62979 GCA_029582245.1 Solanum etuberosum
ATATATATATATATATATATATATATATATATATATATATATATATATATATCAAAAAATATATTAAGAATTATTATGTCCAAACGCACATGAAAAAACACGCGATCAGATAAGTAATATAGAATTTGTACACAGAGATTTGAAAGATTTATCATCTTATTCAAATTCTTAGTTTCATTATTCGAGAAGTAAATCATTTTTTGGATTTGTTATTATGTTAAAAATAATAACTTATAATAATCTAGAAAAGTCAATTTTCATCGGTTGAGACAAAAGAACAAGGTCTTTGCTTTAACAATCTAGTTAAGTCTTTAAATCATCACACTTATTCATTTTGAAGAGTTACTAGTTGCATGTTGATATCACTTATTGAGTGTTTTTAGAACAACTATAAGACTACTCGGCAATTCATAATTTCTATATTTCTATGGTCGTTGGTCAAATGAAGTGCATGTAAATATTTCGTCTAGATCAACTAAGACAGGCTAAAGGTGTCATGACCCTAACCCGCCGTAAGTGACACCCACACTATCCCTCCAGTGGGAGAACCAACTACCAACGAAATCAACCCATCAATATTTTAAGAAACAATCATGATATAAAAATACTAGGAAATAGTTTAAAATAATTAAAGGATCGAGTTCCCATAAACTAAATCATTTATCAAATCAATTGAGGAAATAACTCTCTGGAACTTGAAAGTCATAGTACCAAAATATCTAACAAGTCTCGGATAAGGGAATGCAACCACAACAAGAAACATAAATCCAATGGCTAAAATGTATGTGTCCGTAGATGGACAACGAGATAGGGAAGAATCCACAACAACCCAAAAGAAGTTAGCTCACCCTTGGATTCAGATGTCGCGTGTCTCGTTACTCTGGTCTCAAAGTAACCGCCTGAATATGCAATGTACTAAAAAAGTAAGTGGAGTATTATTGCACATCCACAGTGTATTGGTAAAATCACCGGCTACTTCTAGTATATGAAATATGAATAGACAGCCATAACATAGTAAGCAGATAATACAACAATACACAAAAACACATAAGCCTGAATTCCTAGTCCTTACTATGAAGTAATACTCACAATAACATGAACCATTGTAGCACAAGAAGTCAATCCAGTCCTCTCATGGAACTCAGAGATACAAACTGTTGGTGTACCGATGTGGTATCTGTTCCCATAGTTAGTGTACCGGTATCGTACCAGTTCTCATTGTAACGATATGGTACCCATTCTAGATGTTAGTGTATTAGGGTGGTACCCATTCTAAAAACAATGTGTCAGCGTGGCACCTAATCCCAATCATCAACACACGTCACAACCATAATCACAATGAATAGTAACCACACTTGTTTCAAATAAACATATTCATTGCATGTGATTGAAAACACCTTTCATTTTACATCATGCCGTTCCGGTTTCCCTAATATATACCATGCATGCAGTATTAACGATATAGTTAACAAGAACATATAACACAAATGAGAAAACACACAACCATCACGTACCTCAAATCAAGTCTTAGAAACTCTAAAAAACTTGAGATTCCCCCTTGCTAAGAATTCTAGCTTTTTCTTGGTCTAAAACAATAAAGAAACACAAAAATCAATGAACAGTGACCCAACATTACTCTGATCATAATAAAATCCTAAACCCCGTGACATTCCTATGATCATTCTACCCAACAGGGCTTTCCCGCTGTCACAACCCGAGCCTACACCCTGGACGTGGACGACACTCAAGAACTATTCCTGCCCCCCAAGCGAACCCTCATCCTGGCTGACTACAAGCGGAAGACTAACTTGAGCATACATAAGCATCAAATTGAAAGAAATGTTTAAAAATAGTTTATTGAATCTCAAAACTTCGCTGAATATACTGGGTACGAAATATAAATTTTAAATAAAACATCTCAAATTGAAAGACTCCTCAAAATTGTCTATCTATGAAGCCTCTACTATATAAATATTAGTGTCGGGAAAAGACCTACGATTCCTCAAAAGAACTACTAGTAACAACTCATAAAAACTGGAGTCCTCCAGAAGTAAAGAGGTCTTACTCAAAAGATGACGAGTAGATGAAAGTGATCTCAATGGGCTCTAGTTGAGGATCCTAAGAACCTGTATCTGCATCATTAAAAGATGCAGGTCGAATTACATCAGTACATTGAATGTACGAGTATGTAATATAGTTGAATAACAAAAAAAAACTGAAAGAAAGGACTGCAATAGATAACAATGTACTCAAGCTGAATGTAAAGAAATAAAGGAGTTAAATCATTTAAAGCTTTACAAAATACTTTCTCATCTCTGAACTCAACATGATAAGTAATATATAAAAATACACTTTAACTCTATTGGGAAATTCGCTAACCGACAACCATCACTATGCGCTACGTGATGATACAACATCTCGTCCACGCTGCCAGAACTGTCATATACCTTGCCGGAATATAGGGCACCTCAACTAAGTGGAGCCACTAAGCTATGCTTAAAAACAATAAGGAATCATCTAAAAAGTATGACCCTTTACCCATGTTGGCATACATGGTTTATGGGGGCTGTGAGTTGTCGGAACTCTCCCCCATATCGGTGCTCAATACTACTTCTAATAATATATATTCATGCTCATATGTTTAAAATAAAATATAACTATTCCTCTGGTTTGATATAATTGCTCAAACTACCCTCTTAAAAGAGGTAACTGCTCTTGAAATAACTTTTGAACTCATAACTCATTTAGAAATCTCAGTTTCTCATTTATCAATGTAAAAATTGATGCATCTGGGAATACATAGTCCCGTTATACTTATACTTGAAAACTCTTTCTCAAAAATATTTCAAAATCATATGATAATGTGATCATTGATGACTCGGGAAGTCATACTGCATAAACATTGATGGTATATCTAGATACCATACTGCTTAAACATTGATGGCATACTCGATTGTCATATTAATCATGTTTTAAAAACTCTTTTCTAAAAAACTCATCTTTACTTTCTCAAAACTCGGTTTAAGAACTCAAGTGTTGGCTTTAAAAAAAAAAGTATATCTTATAATAGGGTTCATGCTGAAATATAGACATGAACAAATCAACTCAAGGATCTCAATAAACATATAGAAACTCAATAATTAGGAATATAATTTTTAAAAGAAGCATGAACTCAAAATCAACTTATCTCAAGAATACTCAAATCTAGGGAAAGAATCCTAAATTACTCTTTTACTGATCTGAAAGTAGATGTAGGGCGTGAGGATAAACTAGTCCAACACTATGATAGTCTTACATACCTGGAAGAACACGGTTCTTGAAGAATCTTGAAGAAGAACTTGATTAGAAGCTTTGAAACCCTAGCTTGAAGGAGAACAATCAAGAAAACCATTCTTGAGATTCTTGAATTAGTTTATTGAAACTTTATGACCAAGAATTATGATTTTCATTAGTGATTCATAATTGTATGGAGGAATTTGAGTTGGAAAGAATGAAATTCTTGGAGAAATACTTACCTTTAAGAAAAATCTTGAAAAAGATTGAAAGAATCTTGAATGTAAGTCTTCTACTTTGATTTTTTCTTAGGGTTTTACCTTAGGATTTGAGAGAGAAGAGAATGTTGGATTAAGAGATGAAAATCTGATTGGTTTTGGCCTTTAATTAGTCAAAAAATTCATTTACGATTTTCTTAGAGGTAAAAAGATAAAAACAACCCTTTTTAATATTTTCCCATCGGCTAATTCGTCACTAGAGTGTATCAGATTACTAAAATGGCCATAAATTTTTACTCAAAACTCGTATTGACGCAAAACTGGTGACGTTGAAAAGAAGATTCTAATATATTTAATTTGATAGGTTATGGGCCACGTAAATCTTTATATTCTAAGAGATATGGTCGTTTGAAGTTGACTCAAAGAGAATCTTACATCAAAACTTAATCGGTAAGGAAACTTTCAACTCAACTTTGTGCTAGGAGATTCTAGTTACCTTAATTTATATCCAAAATCATTCCCACACTAAAGAATTTACCTTTACACATATGGAAAATATAAGAATCTCCAGAAATGACCCTTCAAGTAAATGAAGAATGGTTCGAGTCTTAACTTAGAAATTTTTGGGGTGTTACACCCACTTTTAACTCAAGATTAAATCATTCCCCACTTTTTCTACACAAAATATTGACTAACTTTGCTATAGCGGCCCGACCCATTATGGCGGTGCCACCATAGTGGCCCACCCGCTATAGTGGAAATTAATTAGTCTCTCTATAGTTGCGTGATACCTGCTATAGCGACTTGAATGGAGATAGAGACTTATAAAGACTTATAAATCCTTTCCAAAGCCCCAATTCACAACACACCTTCGAACCTTAACGTTCTATCCTAACTGCTTCACACCAAGTTTGATAACAAGAGTTTACTCACCCAAATTCAATTCTGAAAGGCCCTATGGATTACTTAATGTCTTAGGTACTAGAATACACGATCCAAGCTTAGCAAGCCGCTCACTCCATTCCTAGATTTCCCTAGACCTCACCTTGCTTAGATTCCTTCTAAGGCTGACCTAACTTAGAATTATCAAGTCACTACCCAAAAAAAATTTAGACTCAATTCTTTCACCATTTGTCAACCCATAACGACCACAAAGGGTCATTACAATAGATACCAATTTACCCATTACTCGTTCCCAAGCGATCAAATAAGAAAAATTGGGCTATGTCAAAAATGTGTAGTACCTGGATCCTCAAACAAGTGAGGTATTTATCTTGCATCTCCCTCTCAATTTCTTAGGTAGCCTCTTCAACCAGATGATACTTTCGCTGAACCTTAACTGATTTGATCTCTTTCATTCTCAACTTTTAGACATCCGGATCAAGAATCCGAATGGGTTCCTCTACATACTGCAAATCCTTGTCTAGTACTATCGAGTCTGACTTGATGATATAACTCCATACCCATGGTACTTCTTCAACATAGACACATGGAAAACTAGATGAACTCCAGACAAATTGGGTGGCAGTTCTAACCTATAAGCCACTGGACCCACACCGTCAAGAATCTTGAACGTATCAATGTAACGAGGGCTAAGCTTACCCTTTTTGCCAAATCTCATTACCACTTTCATTGGTGAAATCTTCAACAGAACTTGTTCACCAACCTAAAGTTCATGTCTCTTATTTTACGGTTTGCATACTCTTTATGTCTACTCTAAGATTCTAACAACTTGGTTTGGATGTTTTTTTACCTTATAAACAAAACAGGAGCACCCTATAGAGAAACACTAAGGTGAATGAATCTCTTGCCCAACAAGTCCTATAACTGATGCTTCAACTCAGCTGGAGCCATACGATAAGAAGGAATAGATATAGGCGTGGTGCCCGACTCCAAGTCAATGACAAAATCAATATCACTATCCGGAGAAACACTTGGAAGATCAGTAGGAAAGACATTCGAAAACTTTCAAACCACAGGCATAGAATCTATGGGAGGTGGCTCAACACTAGTATCTCGAATAAAGGGCAAACAGGACAAACACCCTATATCAATCAATCTTTGAGCGTGAATGAACGATATACCTTTTCTAGGGTAAGAACCAGTACACACATCCACTCAACCCTAGGGACACCCGACATAGCTAAAGTAATTGTCTTAGCATAACAATCAAGAATAACAAGATGGGGGGAGAGCCAATCCATACCCAAGATAATATCAAAGTCTACCATCCCCAAAATGATCAAGTCTACCCAAAAATCATACCCAGCCAAAGAAACAAGAAAGGATTGATACACTCGATCCACCACTAAGGAATCACCCATTAGTGTAGAAACATGAATAGGCACAAGTATGCTATCAGACATCATATCAAATCCAATAGAAAAATAGGTAGACACATACAAAAAAGTAGACCCAAGATAAAAAATAATAAGGACACAGGTCAATGGAAAACTAGGACGATACCTGTAATCACAACATTAGAAATATCGGCCTCACAACTCCCTAAAAGTATTAAAACTCCCTCTCGACCATATGTAGTCTGAGTAGAACCCCGACCTCTACTCTGCGGAGCTGTAGCACCCCTACTAGAAGTTCTACCACCTCTGTCGAACTTACCTCTGCCTCGTCCCCTGGATGGAGGTGCTAAATCTCTAGCTGGACAAGCTGAATAATTATGCTGAGGTCCTGAGTGAGTCTATACTACTGTATCATATGACACAGATCTCCACATTTGTCACACCCCGAGGCTACCCCCTAGACATAACACGGGACCTAGGATCACGAGTGACCCCAAGTTAACCCTGAGTCTTGCATACATCAAGTATACTAAAAAAATAACTAAGTAAAATATATACTATGCGGAAGTTGAGAAATAATGGATATATAAAAATGGGGAAAACCCCAACTAGTCTGAAAACCATAAGAGTTTAGTGATAACTGAAACAACCACTTAACAACTCAAGATGAATCTACTACTATGTCTGAAAAGCCTCTAACTGAGTTGAGTTACTGGGGCACGCCCCCAGCTAACTCTAACAAAACTGAAACTAAATATAATGACTAAAATAAAAGCATGTCTATTGTCTTTGGAATATGAGGACTCACCACTGCAGCTGCTGAATGCGGACCGAGAATCGATCTAAGCGTGATCTGGAAGCTGAGTACCTGAACCTACATCATTAAAAGGATGTAGCGCAGAGTATGCGTCAGTACTTGGAATGTACTGAGCATGCCGGATATATATATGCTAAGCTGAACAAGTATATAAGCTGAACAGTGCATAACTGAGAAATGATATAATCTGAACAAAGATATAAATATGTACTAAAGTATAACTGAAAGATAAACTGAATTCAATAACCAAGTACTAATCATGCAGATAACATGCTGAGCTGTATACTGAAGTAACTACTGGAAACCTAGTCAATGCACTAAGAGTCTGACTGTGGGAGCTACTATTAACCGACATAAACCACGTGAGCTAAATGTGGAGTCTGATGTATACGCCTCATCGAGAGGACCCAATATACCTTGCCAGGGGTATAGAGGCATAAATGTGGTGTGATCACTAATACTGATGCCCAAAAATGGGGACTTATAATCCTACACGGGCACGTAGTTCTGGGACTATGAGGGTACGCTGAACCCTAGTCCAACTCGGTGCTAAGTCTACTCCCAACTGAATACCTATGAAGCTAAAATGCACTAAATACTGAATAGCTCAAAATAATGACATGCTAACTGAGAATGCAACATTTATATACTGAGAATGTGACATTCAAAATTTGGAGCATGATTTTCTGTTTAACTGACCTAGCAAGTATAATTCATGACCTAAGAGAATTTACACAAACTAGGGTTCTGAGTTTTATACAAGGAATTATGCAACGTTTCCAAGAAAACATGTTATTTAGACTATGGATTCTATGGCAGCTGAAATCACAATAAATTCCCAAGATTTTACAAACCTTAGGTCTAAACAAGCTATGTAGAATCAAGGAACTGACTGAATTCTAAGGACCTAGTGGATAAAAGGAACCCACTAGTGAAATTCCACATACCTGGTGATGAAATCTACGGAGAAATCCTTTGGATTTCGTGGCTGAACCTTGCAGAACACTGCTGCTTGTTCTTGAAATAAACTGGCACCTCTTTCTCTTCTTTTCCTTCTAACTTCAATAGTCTTAGGAGAATGAGGATTTTGGGTAGGTTCTGACTAGATTATTAGGCTTAGACTAAGCAAAACGACGTAGTTTAGGCATCAAACGACGTAATTTAAGTGCCTAATGCATAGGAGAAAAGCCCAAAATGACCCTAACTTAAAAGTTGACGAAGGCCATCCACGAGGCCACTGACGGACCGTCGTTTGGACCACGGCCCATTGACTAGGATTGTGGTTCGTAGCCTGCCCAATAGGGCTTCACTAAAACAAGCATAACTTTTACTCCGAGCTTAACTTTTGGAAAACTCAGTGGCGTTGGAAAGAGAATTAAATTATCTTTAATTTGATAGGTCATGGGCCACCTAATTCATTTTGTGCTAAATGATATGACCATTTGAAGTTGACCCAACATCTATTTTCCTCTAATTGGCTGTTGACCCTTACCTACGGCCAGACCTACGGTGCATAGGTCCAACCACGGACCGTACTGGTCGGCCGTTGGTGGGATTAGAGATCCCTAAATCCTAGACCCCAATGACGAACCCCATGGACCATGTGTCAGACCACAGACCGTCGGTGGCTTCCGTGGTTCTGGCACCAGGTCCTGGATAGCAACATTTTTCTATTTTCTCGAATCTGAGGTGTTAGAATATCTCCCCCTTGGGAACATTCGTTCTCGAATGAAGTCTAAACAAGCTGAGTAAGGAGAAAAGGAGTTGTAATCCCTACCACTAAGTACTAGAAACTGATATCTAACTGAACTGAGTTCCATGAACATGAAAATATGCTAAAATTTAAGAATAACTGAAAGAACAAGATACTGAGACTGAAATACTCAAGAGTAAACTGAGAGACTAGAGAGGAACTAGTACCTCAAGATGAAATGGAATCGTAGGAAAGAGGTGAGGATACTTGGACATCATGGCTACTTCTGCTTCCCAAGTAACTCCCTCTACGGACTGGCTCCTCCATAAAACCTTTTCTGAAGCGACTTCCTTGTTTCTCAACCTATGAACCTGGCGGTTAAGAATTTAAACTGGCACCTCTTCATAAGTGAGTCTATCCTTCACAGTCGCACACTCTAATGGTACTGTTTGATGTTGGATCACCCACACACCTCTTCAACAAGGAAATGTGAAAGATTGGATGAACAACTGATAGTTCTATTGGCAGCTCTAACTCATAAACCACTTTACCAACCCTTTTCAGAATCTTGTAAGGACCTACATACCTGGGGCTGAGCTTCCCTTTCTTGCCAAATCTCAGCACCCCTTTCATAGGTGACACCTTTAGGAAAACCCAATCATCGATTTCAAACTCTAAGTCCCTTTCTTCTCATATCTGCATAGGACTTCTGACGACTCTGAGCTATCTTTAGTCTATCTTTGATGAGTTGAACTTTCTCCATAGCCTCATGATCCGAATCTGGAACCAATCAAGGCTGTTTCACCTACTTCGAACCAACCAATTAGAGACCTGCATCTACGCCCATATAGTGCCTCATAAGGGGCCATCTGAATACTGGAATGGAAGCTATTATTATAGGGGAACTCTATGAGAGGTAGGTGATCATCCCAACTACTCTTGAAATCGATCACACAAGCTCTCAACATGTCCTCTAAGGTCTGAATGGTATGCTCTGCCTGACCATCCGTCTATGGATGAAATGTTGTACTGAGATTTACCTGAGTACCAAGACCTTTCTAAAACGATTTCTAGAAATGAGAGGTAAACTGACGACCTCTATCTGAGATGATAGACAAGGGAACCCCATGTAACCTGACTATCTCATTCATGTAGAGTTTGGCGTAATCCTCCGCTGAATCTGTAGTCTTGACAACCAAGAAGTGAACGGACTTAGTAACTCAGTCCACTATCCAAATGGAGTCATGTTGTTTACGAGTACGAGGTAAACCCGTAATGAAGTTCATGTTTATAACGTCCCACTTCCATGTAGGAATGTTAATCTCTTGAGTTATACCTCCTGGTTTTTGATGTTCTACCTTAACCTGTTGACAGTTAGGACACTTACCCATAAAATATGTGATGTCTCTCTTCATGTCGTACCACCAATAGACTTCCCGTAGATTACGGTACATCTTAGTGTCACCCAGATGAATAGAATATCTGGAATTATGGGCTTCTGTAAGGATCTACTTCCTCAACTCACCCATATTTGGAACACATAAGCGACCCTGGTAACGAAGTACACCATCTACCCTTTTGGAGGAAACCTCAACTTTTTGCTGATGGACTGTTCCTTTCAACTAAAGTAGTAGAGGATCGCCATCCTGTTTTTCCTTAACCTCCACTACCAATGAAGATTCTGATCCATTCTGAACTATCACACCACCATCTGATGTGTCAGTAAGGCAAACTCCTAAGCGAGAAAGCAGTGAACATATTTAGATAATTCTTTCTTCTTCTCCTCAACATGTGCTACACTACCCATGGATAGTCTACTGAGGGCGTCAGCCACTAGATTGGCCTTACCCGGATGATAGAGCACATACATGTCATAGTCTTTGAGGAATTCAAGCCATCTCCTCTGATGAAGATTCAACTCTTTCTGGGTGAACACATATTGGAGGCTCTTATGGTCTGTGAACACATCAATATGAACACCATACAAGTAGTGTCTCTAAATCTTTAGGGCAAATACTACGGCTGCAAGTTCAAGGTCATGAGTCGAGTAATTCTTCTCGTGGACCTTAAGCTGACTAGAATCATAAGCTATGACCTTACCTCGCTGCATCAACACACAACTTAGGCCGACCCTGGATGCATCACAATAAATCACATAACCGTCTGAACCATCTAGTAGAGTCAAGACAGGAGCTTTAGTCAACCTAGTCTTCATCTCTGAGAAGGTTTTCTCACACTCATCTGACCACTAAAATTTGACCTTCTTCTGAGTCAACTTGCTCAATGGGGAAGCTATGGATGAAAATTCTTCAACAAATCTCCGGTAATAACCGGCCAAACCCAAGAAACTTCTGATATCTGTTGGAGAGGTGGGTCTGGTCCAATGATGTACCGCCTCAATTTTCTGAGAATCCACTAGGATCCTTTCGCTGGACACCACATGACCAAGGAAAGCGAGTGATTGTAACCACAATTCACATTTGCTGAACTTAGCGAATAGCTTGCGATCTTTAAGGGTTTACAAAAAAACTCTCAGATAAGTCGCATGCTCTTTCTCACTTCGAGAATAAATGAGGATATCATCAATAAAGATGATGACAAACAAGTCCAAATACTATTTGAACACCCTGTTTATTAAGTCCATGAAAGTTGTAGGACTATTTGTTAGTCCAAAAGACATAACTATAAATTCATAGTGACCATATCGAGTCCTGAAGGCTGTCTTCAGGATTTCACTATCTCTGACTCTGAGCTGATGATAGTCGGATCTGAGGTCTATCTTAGAAAAGCAACTAGCAGCCTGGAATTGGTCGAACAAGTTATCAATCTTGGGGATGGGATACTTATTCTTGATTGTGACTTTGTTAAACTGATGATAGTCAATGCACATTCTGAGAGAACCATCTTTCTTCTTTACGAACAACACTGGAGCATCCCATGGAGAGATACTGGGTTTGATAAAGCCCTTATCTATAAGGTCTTTCAACTATTCTTTCAACTCCTTAAGCTTAGCTGGAGCCATTATGTAAGGGGGAATCAAAATAGGCTGGGTATCTGGAAGGAGATCTATTCCGAAGTTGATTTACCTTTCAGGAGGAACTCTGGAAAGATCTTTCGGAACTCATTTACTATTGGGACTGACTCAAGAGTTGGGGTTTCGAGGTTTGAATCCTTAACCCAAATGAGATGATAGATATACCCTTTGGAAATCATTTTTCAGGCCTTAATGTAAGAGATGAATCGACCCATAGGCATTGTGCTAGTACCCTTCCATTCTAAAACTGGCTCGTTTGAAAACTTAAACCGAACAATCCTAGTTCTACAATCGACTGAGGCATAACAGGAATGTAACCAATCCATGCCTAGAATAATATCAAAATCTACCATTTCTAACTCTACAAGTTCTGCTGAGGTGACTTTTTGAGATACTGTGACAGGGAAATTTATGTAACTGGGTCACCAACTGGAGTAGAGACTGAAAAGGGTTCTGGGAGAGTTTCTGGACTGACACTGAAGTTTACTGCTATATAGGTAGTTACAAAAGAAAGTGTAGCCCCTGGATCTAACAATGCATAAACATCTAAATGAAAGACTCTCAAACAACCAGGGAACATATCGGGAGAATCTTCTTGGTCCTGGCGAGCCTGAAGAGAATACAACCTGTTTTGGGCTGACCACCACCTGCACCATACGAGGCACCTACTGAGTGGGGTGACCTGCTAGCGCTGCTGAGTGGGGCGACCTGCTAGCGCTGCTGAAGTAGTAGACTGAGTCTTGTTACCTCATTGTCCTTGCCTGGCAGAAGGAAGATCCTTCAACCTACGACCAGACTGACCACACCCAAAGCACCCCTCTTTACTTGCAAGACACTCTCTCAGATGATTCTTACTACACTTTGAACAAGTTGGAAAATTCTGGTTAACTGAAGCACTCCCCTGTGACTTAGAGCCTAATGCCCTACTTTTCTGATCCTGTCGAAACCTGGGGGACGGAGCGCTAGCTGATGAAGGTGCTGGGGCTATACACCTCTTCTGAAACTATGAGCAATTTCCATCGCTCGACCTTTGTTGAGAGTATTCATAATTGCCTGTTCTAGCCTTCTTGTTGTCCTTAGCCATTTCCCTAAGCTTATCTCCCTCAACCTGCTGAGCATGAGTCATTAGCCTGGAGATATCCATGTCTCCTAATAGCATAGCATTCCTACACTCGGTCTTTACTAAATCGGTTACTTCAAACAAGAACTTGTTCATTTGTGCCCTCGAATCAGCAAACATATGTGGAGCATACCTGGAGAGGTGAGTGAACTTTAGTCCGTATTCTTGGACTGACATTGAGCCCTACTTCAAGTTCATAAACTCCTGAGCCTTATCCTCTCTCAACTCTCTCCGGAAGAACCTGTCCAGAAAAGCTACAGTAAAATAATCCCATGTCACAGGAGCTACATTCTCACCCCTGTTTTCCTTCCACTGCGTGAACCAAATATGAGCTACATCCTTGAGTTGATAGGATGCTAACTCAATACTGTCAGTACCACTCACTTGCATTACTCCAAGAATCTTCTTAACCTTATCAATGAAGTTATGTGGGTCCTCACCAACCTTCAACCCTATAAACTCTAGCGAATTCATCCGAACAAACTCGAACCCTAGCTACAGCTGATCCACCATTAGTGTTTGCAGGAACTGTCGCCAGCTGATTGTTCTGATTGGCCACACATTAAGCCAAGAGATGGATTGCATTCCGAAATTTAGCATTCGTAACCTCATGGTTCAGGACTGGAAGAACTGCGTTAGCACTGCGTGCATTAGCATTCCGTACGTTAGCTCTATGAGAAGGCATGATCTGAAACGCATAATGACCGATTAGAAAGGGGAATTTGAATCATACCTCACGCATGATAAGAATAACAAAGGAAGTGAAGTTTTTCTTAAAACACTTCGTAGCCTCCCCCTCATAAATGTGGCGCGCTTCATACCCATGAAAGAGACTCTACTTGGTGTGGCTTTCAGACATCTTAAGACTCTTGAACCTAATGTTCTGATACCAGGTTTGTCACACCCCGAGGCTACCCCCTAGACGTAACACGAGACCTAGGATCACGAGTGACCCCAAGCTAACCCTAATTCTGGCATACATCAAGCATACTTAAAAAAATAACTAAGTAAAACATGTACTATGCAGAAGCTAAGAAATAGTGGATATCTAAAGAGGGGAAAAACCCAACTAGTCTGAATGTAAATATGAAACCATAAGAGTTTAGTAATAACTGAAACAACCACTTAACAACCCAAGTTGAATCTACTACTATTGCTGAAAAGCCTCTAACTGAGTTAAGTTGGGCATGCCCCAACTAACTCTAACAAAACTCAAACTATAAATAATGACTAAAATTAAAGCATGTCTATTGTCCTCGGAATATGAGGACTCACCACTGAAGCTGCTGAATGCGGACCGAGAATCGATCTAAGCGTTATCTGGATGCTGAGTACCTAAACCTACATCGGGAAAGGATGTAGGACAGAGTATACATCAGTATTTGGAATGTACTGAGCATGCAGGATATAGATATGCTAAGCTGAACAAGTATATAAGCTGAACAATGCATAACTGAGCAATGATATAATCTGAACAAGGATATAAATGTGTACTGAAATATAACTGGAAGATAAACCGAATGCAATGACCAAGTACTAATCATGAAGATAAAATGCTAAACTGTATATTGAGGTAACTACTGGAAACCTGGTCAATGCGCTAAGAGTCTAACTGTGGGAGCTACTATTAACCGACATAAACCACGTGAGCTAATCGTGGCGTCCGATGAATACGCCTCATCGAGAAGACCCAATATACCTTGCCAGGGATATAGAGGCATGACTGTGGCGTGATCACTAATATTGATGCCCAACAGAGGGACTTATAATCCTACGCGGGCATGTAGTTCTGGGACAATGAGGGTATGCTAAACCCTAGTCCAATTCGGTGTTAAGTCTACTCTCAACTGAATACATATGAAGCTAAAATGCACTAAATACTAAATAGCTCAAAATACTAACATGCTAACTGAGAATGCAACATTTATATACTGAGAATGTGACATTCGAAATCTGGACCATGATTTTTTGTTTAACTGACCTAGCAAGTATAATTCATGAACCAAGAGAATTTACACAAACTAGGGTTCTAAGTTTTATACAAGGAATTATGCAACGTTTCCAAGAAAATGTGTTATTTAGACTATGGATTCTATAGCAGCTGAAATCATAATAAATACCCAAGATTTTACAAATCCTAGGTCTAAACAAGCTATGTAGAATCAAGGAACTGACTGAATTCTAGGGACCTAGTGGATGAAAGGAACCCACTAGTGAAATCCCACATACCTGGTGACGAAATCTACGGGGAAATCCTTTGGATTTTGGGGCTGAACCTTGAAGAATACTGCTTCTTGTTCTTGAAAGAAACTGGCGCCTCTTTCTCTTCTTTTCGTTCTAACTTCTATAGTTATAGGAGAATGAGGGTTTTGGGTAGGATCTAACTAGATTATTAGCTTAGACTAAGCAAAATGACATAGTTTAGGCATCAAATGACGTAGTTTAAGTGCCTAATGCATAGGGTAAAAGATCAAAACGACCCTAACATAAAAGCTGACGAAGGCCATCCACGAGGCCACTGACGAACCATCATTTGGACCATGGCCCGTCGACTGGGGTAGTAGTTCGTGGCCTGCCCGACAGGGCTTCACTAAAACAAGCATAATATTTTACTATGAGCTTGGATTTTAGAAAACTTGGTGGCGTTGGAAAGAGGATTCAATTATCGTTAATTTGATAGGTCATGGGCCACAAAATTCATTTTGTGCTAAAAGATATGACCATTTGAAGTTTACCCAACAACCATTTTCCTCTAATTGGTTGTTGACCTTTACCTACGGTCCGTAGGTCCAACCACGGACTGTACTGGTCGGATGTGGGTGGGATTAGAGATCCCTAAATCCTAGACCCCACCGATGGACCCCACCTACGGACCGTGTGTGAGACCACGGACCGTCGGTGACTTTCGTGGTTCTGGCACCAGGTCCTAGAAAGCTGCATTTTTCTATTTTCTCGAATCTGAGGTGTTAGAATCGAAAACAAAACCTCGGTGTGGATAACTGTTGTTGCAAACAAGATGAGCTACCATGTCCACATCAGCCAGATTCATAGGATCCTCGAGACTATTGCCCACTCTAAGCTACTAGCATATATACATGAATAGGTTCACGTTGCTTAAAAGAGATGCTACCTCTATGTGAACCTCAGCCTCCAGATGAGGAACTAGAAATCTGCCAAGATGAGGCCCTCGTAGGGTCCATATGCTTTTCTCTAACCATCAAATCCACCTCCTTAGCGGTATTGACAATAGACCGGGAGAAATCCCCCTCTCTGGCTGCTCTAAACACAAAAGACTTGATGGAGAAAGTCAACCCTTTCACAAACATGTGAACTCTCTCTACCTCATCGATAACAATAGTCATGGCATGCCTGGATAGCTCATAGAAATAGGCCTCATACTCAAGAACAGTCAAACTGCCTATCTCAAGTCCTCAAACCTCAGTCGACTCTCCTCTCTCACGCTCCAAGGGATGAAGCGATCCTGGAAAGTTCCAGAGAACGTATATTACTTAGTCGGAGGAGATTCAACTAGTCTAGACCTCATAAAAGTCCTCCACTACTCTATGGCGTTCCCATGAAGCTGAAGTGCAACAAAATGAACACCACATACATCCACCATACCTAATGCCTCAAGCATCTCATGCACAAATTCAAGAACTCATGAGCATCCTCGCTCTTACCATTCTGAAACTGGGTGGCTTCATCTTCTGAAACCTCTCATATCAATGTTGGTCAGCTGTCATCAGAATAACCTCAGGAGCAATCTATGAACCAACAGCCAGTGTAGGAACCACTAGTGGATGACCCATTTGATCATGAATACCCGGAGCCATTTGTTGACCTAGGGTCTGTGCCCCTACCGTCGCCTGAGAATCCTGTGGTGTACCTACCACACCACACTAAGAGAAGTTCATCAACTCACCTGATGAGTGGTAGATTTTCACTCATTTAAAGCATTTTTAGTTTATATTAGTGTCCTCAATGTCTATTTATATCCTTATTTGATGATAATTTGCAAGTATGAGGGCCAAATGACAAGGAAAGGATGAAAACACACAAAAAAAGGTAAAAAATGATGAGATAGAGTGAAAACTCCAACCTGAAGATCACCAAAAATGATGGGTGAATCGCCAAATATACCTTAAATCCCCTAATATTGACAGTGTTCAATGATAAAATATCAAGGTGAGTTGGCGAAGAAAGAAGATATCGGCGATCCACCGAATATGAAAGGGAGATCCCAATTCCAGCGCCAAAAGTGACAGACTACTCAATTAAAATGAGGGCTAAACTAGGTGAACAAGGTGGTAATAGAGGATTTACCAAATGTGAAATTTTGACTCAATCGAGTTTGTTGACTGATGTTCAAACACCTGAAACCTGAAGACATGAAAGGGAGAGCCGAAGAATAGAATGACAATTTGTCGATCGTGTTAGGCGAGGTCCACTAATTTCTCCAATCAGGTCGTGCATGGAATTTTAGACTAATTTTTTAGGGAAATTATAATTAGCCCAAAGGAGAGAGAAAATGTATCTTTAACCTATTCTTACTTTTTCATATTAAGAAAGAGACTTTTTAGCTTTTCTCTTAGTTTTGGGTTTTGAACAATCTTGTAATTGACATTTGAGGGTTCAATTCGAAGTGGGTATTGAAGATTCTTTTTTATTATCAACTGCTTAATGGATGAAAATATCATTGGTATAATTTCTTTTTCTTTTATGATGTTCGGCTAAAACCCCGATTCTAGAGGTGTGATTATAGAGTTGGGTATTGATTTAATTTAGTGGGTCTAGTGTCTTGCTCTATTTTTCTATTGTTCATACGTGGATTTAAGCTATTTAGTATAAGGTTAATTTATGGGTTAAGGTTGCAAACATAATCCTAGTTTAGATCTTCGATTGATGCTTGAAAGAGTTTAATTGAAGTGGGTAAATAGTTTAATACTTGCGAATTGGGTTTGATTGTTCTAGTTTTGTCAAAAGAGAAATTTTGGTTCAATTATAATTGCCAAATCTTCCCGTAAGAGATATTTTAGTAAGGTATTGGGTTGATTTGTAGTTTACATAGATGAGACCGAAAAGAGATTCTATGATATGATGCATTGAGATCGAAATAAGATTTGAGTTATTGATGATTACCTAGCCTATCCATGTTTGTCTAGCATTATTAAGCAAGCACTTGTACCCCTATTTGATGTTGATACCAACTCTCACACCACTAGATCGTTCTTTACTTATTTGAATCCCTAATTTTAGTTGAATTGTGATAATCAATTCCTAAACCCTTTTAGTAAATTTTGTGGAATCATCTACCCATTTGTCCTAATTGCTACAATGAATTGGTTTGCATTCTTAATTTTCTAATTGAATTCATCGCATTATATCACACCTTGTGGGATACGACCCCGACTCTTTTGTTGGGTATTGTTATTGCTAATGATCGCTTACTCTTTTAAATATTTTTAGAGTAATTTAAGCATTATCAAAAATGACACTGTTGCCGGGGAGTGATGGCTAAGAATTGAGTTTGTGACGTTAATTTGTGAACTTGTTTGTTTGTAGTAGAATATATTTACACTTCGTGTTATTGTTGTGCCCTATTTGCAGGTAGAAAGATAAGTGAAGAATGCACTTATGATGCTAGTCACTATGAACAAAACAATAAAATTGGAGATATGAATGTCCTAAATCTCAATGTCATCAAGAGTTGTGGAGAAATTCGGTTATCCTCTACCCTAAAGAATGCTACTTTTACCGTAACCGAGCCAATGTTATGGTTTCTCCAAATGAGAGAGATGTTTGGAGGTCTTGCTCACAAAGATCCCCATGACCATCTTCAAAAGTTTGTGAACATTTGTGGGCCTTTCACCGTTGAAAGTACTATGGAGGGAGAAGTAAAAAGTTGTTGTATGAACTACCACAAGATTTCATAACTTTGTGGGAGGAACTAACGGAAGTGTTCCCTGAAAGATTTTTCCCTTCTTCGAATATGGTGAAGTTAAGAGATGGCATCCAAAATTTCAAGAGAATAAATGGTGAACTCATTCATGAAACATGGCTACATTTTCAAAGGCTAATGTTACAGTGTTCATATCATGGCATTCATGGTGGGTTATTGTTGCAATATTTTATCGAAGCCTTGACACCGTGAACAAAGGTTTTCCTGACAAACTCATTCAATGGGGAATAGTGCGACAACCACTTTCCATGGCTACAAGGCTACTCGATAAAATGAAAAAAAATCATCCAAGCTTGGAACACATTGAAGATCAAGTGTCTCCTTCACAGTTGGGTATAAACAAAGAGAAAGAGGAGAAGAACCAAGAATATGAAGAGAATATAAATAAGTTTAAGGTTCAAATTGATGTGTTATCAAAATATGTTATGGGAGATGGTGCTGAATATATAAACGCAGTTGATATGAGTCGAGGGCTGATTCATGGGAATGCCAAGTTGGGTAGCATATATAATTAGGATATGCAATCAAGAAGCGGCCAAATGGGGGGTTTTCGTCTAAGATATCTAAGGCTAAATGAAAATCAAGGTTGCAACGGAAGTAGTGATGGTAGTTGGGAAAATGTTTATTGGTATGATACAAGTGAAACTTGGGAATGAAGTGAATGTGAGAAAGAAGGTATATGTCACTTCACGACATAACCAATACAAAGGGACAACAAACCAACCAAGAGAGTGCTTGGACCAAAGAGGTTCTATAAAATATTCTCCATAAGGTAGATGGATATGATATTGCATGAGATGAGGAGTGATTTCTCATTATTGACAAATACGGTCACTTCCCATTCATCATCAATTAAGCAACTTGAAAAGAAAATGAGCCAACTTGCCGCTATTGTGTATTCAAGTTCAGAAGAAGTATTTTCTCATCATGTGACTGTTGATTCAAAGATTGATTCCATAGTGTCAGCCATAGTACACAAAGTGGGAAGGTTTTGCACAATGAGTCATTGATTGACAAACTTGGTGACAAAAATGTGGTTGCCGATCATGAGCCACCCAAACAGGGGGATGAACCATCAATAGAAGATGTTGAGAATGATCAAAAAGAAAATGATATAGATAGTAATGTGATGGATCCAACTGCTCAAATCACAATTAAAATAACTCCCCATTTTCCTCAACGATTAAGGAAGAAAGAGAATAACACAAAGTTTCAAAAGTTCTTGGGGGTAGTCAAAGATTTATTGGTAAATATACTTTTGGTGGATATGTTGCTTGAAATGCCTGGTTATGCAAAGTTAATGAAAGAGCTAGTCACAAAGAAGCAGTTGATAGAATGTGAAACTATTGTGCTCCCTCAAACTTGTAGTGAAATCATGACCAACAATACAATCGTGAAGAAGGATAATCCGTGGGCTTTCACCATTCCATGCACCAATTTACGAAGACTTTATGTGACCTTTGGGCAAGCATCAATCTAATTCCATTGAATGTGTTCAATAAACTTGGGTTCGAGGAACCAAAGCCTACTATTATTAGGTTATTGATGGCTGACCGATCAATCAAAAGGACGGTAGGGATCGTGTATGATGTTTTAGTAAAGGTAGATAATTTTGTATTCCCAGCTGACTTTGTGGTATATGATTATGAAATCGATGTTGAATTTCCCATTATTCATGGTAGGCCATTCTTGGCTATCAGAAAGGCTTTAGTTGATGTTGAAGGGAGAGAGTTGAAATTCTAGATGAATTAGGAAGAAGTCAACTTCAACATCTGCAAGTCTATGAATTACCCAATTAACATGCATGTGGTGTCTCACCTAGACCAAATTGTTTAAGCCGTGGAAAATATCATTGAAGCGGCTTATAGTGGAGAATCATTGGCTGAGGTTTTGCTTAATTATGATGAAGAATATATAAGTGACTATGATAAGGTAGTTGTTGCGCTTGTTGGCGTGGGGCTTTCACATCTAATCTAAAGAAGCTATACATTTATTTTTCAAATCGAGAACTGACATCGGCCAAGCCATCCATAATCAACCTCCAAAATTGGATTTGAAAGTGCTTCCTCCACATCTTTAATGTATCTTATTTGGGGCTGACAATATATTATTGTTAATAATTCCAAATGACATAGAAGAATGGCAAGTGAATGCATTGATCACTATTTTGAAGAGCTTCAGGTTGGTCTAGATATAGTGGGAATCTCTCCAATGTGTGTACTCATAAAATTTGTTTGACCGAGGGTTATAAGCCAAGCATAAAGCACCAAATGAGGTTAAATCCTCCAATGTAAGAAGTATTGAAGAAAGAAATCATAAAGTGACTGGATGTGGGTGTGATTTTTCCTATTGCGGATAGCCAATGGGTAAGTTCAGTTCAATGTGTCCCCAAAAAGGTAGGCATGATAGTAGTTCCAAATGAGAAGGATGAGTTTGTGTCTACCAGACCAGTGAGTGGGTGGAGAGTGTGTATGGATTACCAGAAGCTAAATTCATGGACCAAGAAAGACCATTTCCCTATGCATTTCATTGACCAATTGATTGATCGTCTTGCGGGAAAAATGTGGTATTTCTTCTTAGTTGGTTATTCGGGCTATAATAAAATCTCTATAGCACCGGAAGATCAAGAAAAAACTACATTTACTTATCTTTATGGACATTTTCTTTCAAGTGAATACCCTTTGGATTGTGCAATGCACCACCCACTTTCCAAAGGTGCATGTTGTCTATATTTGCTAATATGGTGGAGGAGTCTATGAAAGTTTTTTTGGATGATTTCTCTGTTGTTGGAGACTCATTTGAAGAATGCTTGAACCATTTGGGGAAAGTATTGCAACGATGTGATGAAACAAATTTGGTCCTCAATTAGGAAAAAATATCATTTCATGATAAAGGAAGGGATAGTCCTTGTGCATAAGATTTCCGGAAAAGGGATTGAGGTTGATCAAGCTAAGATCGATGTCATTACTAAGTTGCATCCTACAATCTTGGTGAAAGGTGTAAAGAGCTTTCTAGGCCATGCCAGATTCTACCGGTGATTCATAAAGGATTTCTCCAAGGTGGTTGTTCCTTTGTGTCGATTTCTTGAAAAATAAAGTATGTTTGATTTTGATGCAACTTTTATGAAAGTGTTTGTGATCTTGAAAGACAAGCTTGTCTCAGCCCAATTATAATTGTACATGATTGGAGTCTTCCATTCGAAATAATGTGTGATGCAAGTGAAGTTCCGCTCTGCGCTGTTCTTGGGTTGCGAAGGAATAAATTTGTCCATCCCATTTATTACACAAGCAAGACAATACATTATGCCCAAAAGAACTATACCGTGAAAGAGTAAGAATTTCTAGCCGTTGTGTATGGTTTTGAGAAATTTAGAGCATATTTTTGGGTACCAAAGTTGTAGTGCATACTGATCATGCAACCCTCTGGTATTTGATGGCAAAGAAGAAAGCCAATCCTAGATTAACTCGATAGGTACTTCTTCTTAGAGAGTTTGACTTTGAAGTGAATGATAAGAAAGGTTGTGAAAATCAAGTGACTGACCATCTATCAGGGTTGTATCCAAGTGTTGCATTGGTTGAGGAAACGGACATAGATGATACTTTTCCCGAATAGTTAGTGATGATGGTCTCTCAAGCTTCTATGTCATGGTATGCTGATTATGCAAATTTCATAGTATGTTGATTGATGCTTGAGGGATTGAACAACTATCAAAAGAAGAAGTTCATATTTGATGTTAAGAAGTTTGTTTGGGATGAGCCTCATATCTTTATGGAGTGCACTGATAAAATTATCATGCGTTGCATTCCAGGAATGGAGGTAAAAGAGATCCTTCATGCTTGTCATGCGTCACCCGTAGGTGGGCACCATAGAGGAACCCGTACCACATCAAAGGTGTTGCAATACAAATATTATTGGCCTACATTGTATCGGGATGCACATATTTTTTTGTATAATATGTGTGCAATGCCGAATGCAAGGGAGTATATCAATGAAGCATGAGCTACTTCTTTCACAAATTCCTGAAGTTGAACTTTTTGATGTGCGGAGAATTAACTTCATGGGATCGTTCGTTAGCTACTTCGGTAACAAATACATCCTAGTGGTTGTTGATTATGTCTCAAAGTGGGTAGAAGCCATGGCTTTACCTAACAACGAAGGAAGGAGTGTCACTAAGTTCCTAAAGAGGTATATTTTTACAAGGTTTGGTACACCAAGGGCGATCATAAGTGATGGAGGTTCTCATATCTATAATCATCAATTTGAAGCACTTCTATCTAAGTATGGGGTCAAGCACAAGGTTGCCACACCGTACCACCCACAAACGAGTGGAAAAGTTGAGGTGTCTAACAGGAAAATCAAAAAAAAAATTGGCAAAAACAGTGAATATCAACTGTACCGATTGGTCTAGAAAGCTTGATGATGAACTTTGAGATTATTGGACAGCTTTCAAGTATCTCATTGGAATGTTCTTATATTAATTATTTTTTGGAAAAGCTTGTCACTTTCCCATTAAATTGGAGCACAAAGCATTATGGGCATTGAAGAGGATAAATTTAAATTAGGAGATTTCTTTAAGGAACCGTGTTGAACAATTACTTGAATTGGATGAATTTCTCTTAAAAGCATATGAGAGTTCCACACTCTACAAAGAGAAGGTCAACGGTGACATGATGCTAAACTCCTACATTGTATGTTTCGGGTAGGTGAGTAAGTTCTAATCTTTAATTCTAGGTTGAAACTTTACCTGGAAAAGTTAAAATCCAAGTTGACTGGTCCATACAAAATGACTAGAGTGTATGGTAATGGGGCAATTGAAATTGAAGATGTTAAGAGTGTTAAATTCAAGGTCAATGGCCAAAGATTGAAAGTCTATTTTGAGGAAGTTCGTGATGTAAGAATTATTGAAGTGGTAGATTTAATCGATGCTTGAGAGAATATGCACATCGTGTCGCGACGTTAAATCAAGTACTTCTTGGGAGGCAACTCAAGTGTTTGTTGATTTCAATAATTTTTGTCACTTACACAGGAAAGAGAGGAATATTAGGCGGACAAAGACGCTCTTTGGCAATTCGCCCATATCTACTGGCGAACCCCCTTTGGATTCGCCCTTGGGGAGGCTCAAATTGTCAGAGGTCCTGTCAACTTCGGCGGAGTGCGGGTACAATTGGCACTTCACAGAACATGTTCGACGAACCCGACTTAGCTCTCCTTCTAGGACTAAAATTATTAAAGAGTGTATTGTCATTTTCGCCGATCCATGACATACTTCAGCCATTCACCCTAATCTCTTGGTGATCATCATCAAGTTCACTAAACTGGGTAAGAAATTTCATGATTTCTATAGGCACAGTTGGTGAGCTTAATCCTTTCAGAGATTCACCGATCAGGTAGGTGAACTCAGTGCACCTCACCTAAATGGACTCTCAAAAGTAATACTTCTAACAGGGAGCCACTACGCCTATTTCTCTTTCTTTTCACTTTTTGCATTGAGGATACTGCATTTTTCAATTGGGTGGGGTAAGGGGAACTTGTACCCAGCCCTTTCTTTCTTTTTATGTTATTTTCACTTTATTTCATTTTTGTCTCCATACTAATTGTCCCGTGATTTTTGAAGAAGTGAAATGATTGGTGTTGATTGATGTTACTTGTGTATTAATTGATGGGATTCAGAGGATTGATTTTTTCCAATATTGATGTCTTAGATAGTGCTCTTGATGAGAAATATGTTTTGTGTTGGTGTTGCAGAGAAAATCAGTGTTGCTTTACTTTTAGAATATTGTGTTGACTAGCTGCGTATTGATGTGAGCCTTGTAATGAACATTGCACGCAAGCTTCTTAATTTTGTAGAGCTATGTAAAATGATTGTGTTTAAAGTGTCATGTGTGGTGAGATTCTACTTGAAAGCATGCTTGTTGATTCCTAGAATTTACCTTGTTAGTCTAATTGTTTAGCTTTGGTGAAAGCAAGAGATGATCTTTGGCACAAATTTTGAGAAGGAATTCAAATCTAGCTTGTGAGGGTGTGAAACCATCTTGTCACCATTTGAGCCTATACCTTTTGTTTTCAACCTCATTGAAGCCTTTTAAACCAAATATGACCCTAACTTCTCACCCATAAATCCTTTTCTAAGTATTGGTTTGTTTGAATATCAAACTTAGGCCAATAGCCTAAGTTGGGGGTGTGAAAATGAAGGAGGAAAAAAAGCCAAGTGAAAGAAAAAAAAGAAAGTTGGGACTCAACCATATAGTTAGAGGATAAAGAAGGAACCCCACCTTATAAAAAGAGAGAGAAATGAGCAAAAGTATTAAAATGGAATGAAGAGAAAGTCTTGATAAAATAAAAGGGATTTCCAATAAATTGAATGAAAAATTGAGGATTGAGTCTCCAAATTAAAAGAATGAAAAGAACTTGAGAAGAGGTGAAGATGATTGCAACAATTCTTTGAAAAAGTTTAAGTCACTAACCCAAATTTACCATACATTTACCCTTAGCCCCATTACAAGCTTGAAAAGATCTTTGAGATCTTGCTTAAATAAGGTTGTGTGATAATAGGAAAATATGGGAAAACCTATGGGATGAAGCTTACATGAATTCCTCTTCCAGAGAGTGAGAGTTGTATTTATTCCTAACTTCTTTGTTGATGTACTTTGTGAGAGCATGGAATCATTTTTGTTGTGAGGGAACTTGAATGCTTTTGTTGAAATGTGGTTTTCTATTAGAAGGGAGAATTACTGAGCTTGAGCTTAGATTGATACAAGCTATTCATCATTTGAAGCTTCTTGAGGATAATTAAGATATTACATATACTTGTTAGTTGTCTTGTGATGGCACTTGCATCTTAACTCACCTTGAGAACTGTTATAGACACCCTTGTTGAACTGATTATGTTGTTGATATACTTGAGGACAAGTAAAAGTTTAAGTTAGGGTGTTGATGAGTGGTCGATTTTCACTCATTTGAAGCCTTTTTAGTTCAACAATTAGTGTCCTCAATGCCTATTTATGTCCTTATCTGATGATATTTTGAAAATTTACAGGTATGAAGGTCAAAGGACAAGGCAAGAATGAAATCACACAAAAAAGGTCAAAAACGTTGAGATAGAGTGAAAACTTCAACATGAAGATCACCAAAGATGATGGGAGAATTGCCAAATATGCCTTAACTCTGCCAAAATTGACAGAGTTCAATGATAAACTATCAGGCGAGTCGGCGAAGCAAGAAGATATCGGCAATCCACCGAATGTGAAGGGGGGAGCCCAATTCCAACACCGAAAGTGACAGACTGCTGAGTTAAAATGAGGGCTTACCTAGGCAAACAAGGGGGTAATTATCATTCACCGAATGTGAAAGGCTGACTCAATCTGGTTCGCCGACTAACGTTCAAACACCTGAATCCTGAAGCCAAGAAAGGGTGAGCTGAAGAATAGAATGGTGATTCACCGATCGTGTTGGGCGAGCCCAACTAACATCGCCAATCAGGTCGCACATGAAATTTTGGACTAATTTTTGAGAAATTTATAGATAGCCCAAAGGAGAGAGAAAATGTATCCATTACCTATTCTATCTTTTTCATATTGAGAAATAGACTTTTTAGTTTTTCTCTTTTTTTGGGTTTTGAACAATCTTGTAATTGACATTGAGGGTTCAATTCGAAGTGGGTGTTGAAGATTATTGTTGATTATCAAATCCTTAATGGCTGAAAACATAATTGATAAAATTTATTTTCCTTTTATGATGATTGGCTAAAACCTCAATTTTAGGGGTGTGATTATGGACTTGGGTGTTGATTTAATTTAGTGGGTCTAGTGTCTTACTCTATATTTCTGTTGTTCATACATGGATTTGAGCTATTTATAATGTGGTTAATTTACGGGTTACGGTTGCAAACTTAATCTAAGCGTAGATCTTCAATTGATGCTTAAAAGAGATTAATTGAAGTGGGTAAATAGTGTAATACTTGCAAATTGAGTTTGATTGATGTAGTTTGTTCAAAAGAGAAATTGTGGTTCAAGTCTAATTTCCAAATCTTTTCAAAAGAGAGATTTTAGTAAGGTATTGGGTTGATTTATAGTTTACATAGATGATAGCGAAAGGAGATTCTTTGATATGATGCATTCAGATCGAAAGAAGATTTGAATCATTGATGATTACCCAGCCTATCCATGTTTGTCTAGCATTATTGAGCAAGCACTTTTACCCCTATTCGATGTTGATACCAACTCTTATACCCCTAGATTATCCTTTAATGGTTTGAATCCCTGATGTTAGTTGAATTGTGGTAATCGATTCCTAAACCCTTTTAGTAAATTTGGTGGAGTTATATACCCATTTGTCCTAATTGCTACAATGAATTGGTTTGCATTCTTAATTTCGTAATTGAATTCTTCGCATTATATCACTCCTTGTGGGATTCGACCCCAACTATTTTGTTTGGTATTTTTATTGTTGACGATCACTTACTCTTTTAGTTGGTTTTAGAATAATTTAAGTGTTATCAACACCCAAAATTCTCAACAAAGTCTCCTAAAATAAAGGAGCTACAAAACCAGGGAGGAACCTGGTCCTCAGCAACCTCAACCTATGGTTCAGGAGAAACCTTTTTAGCTCTGCCTCTAGTTGGTGCCGCTCCATGGGCACGACCTCTAACCGGTGCTACTCCACGAGCATGACCTCTATCTCGGGCCTTACCTATACCCCTAGCTAGGGTCTCAGCAACTGCCTCAGAGACTGTCTCCCTTCTACCACTACAACAAAACCTTCGGTCCTCGACATCTGCCAAAAAACATGGGGTAACTCAGCACTAGCGAAGGTAACCACGCATGATAAGAAAGAATGAAAAAGGAAGTTTCCTAACAGTCTTCATAGCCTCTCGAAGATAAGTACAAACTTTTATGTACCGATCCTCGAGACTCTACTTAGACTTGGCTTGTACACACGTGAGACCTATGAGCCTGGGGCTCTGATACCATTTGTCATGAACCAAAAATGGACGTGATGGCACTTGTCTATTCCCACCAAGACAACTCAGCCTCAACCCAACAAAACGAAAGAAATGCGAAAAGTAAAGCAAGAATAATATGAAAGCAGAAAACTTATTCATTCTATTATAAACCTAAAACATGTTTGTCATGTGTACAAGCCACTAAAGTATAAAGTGCAGAAATTAAAGATAATTACAAGTCTCAATGTCTTTGTTTCTCAAATAGAACAAAGCATAAACATGAAAGAAGAAGAGGGCATGCCGGGATGACAAGCGAATACTTCTCAAAGTCCTTCAACAAGCCTCGGGTATAGAAGAAGAAGAGCAATCACATAGAACTGGGCTCAGAACCTACACAAGTGTAGAAGCAAGGAGAGTACCAAACAACATGTTACTCACCAAGCGACCAAATAAATAAGACAAAATTAGCTAGAAAATGAGTACTCATTTCATCCCAACTGAACCTCCGCAAACTACAATCTGCATAGAAATAAGCCCAACCTAACAGTTCACAAGTTCTCATAATCACAATTTAATAGTCACAGTTCAACAACTATCAAATATCAAATATAACAGTCACAACTGTCAACTAGATCAATCACAAGAATCAAGTTCATCAAAGCACATTAATCAAGTACAATTAACACAAAAATCCAAGATTTATCATACACAATATCAATCAGAACTCACAGGAATCAGGTTTTTATTGCTGACGATCACTTACTCTTTTAGTTGGTTTTAGAATAATTTAAGTGTTATCAACACCCAAAATTCTCAACAAAGTCTCCTAAAATAAAGGAGCTACAAAACCAGGGAGGAACCTGGTCCTCAGCAACCTCAACCTATGGTTCAGGAGAAACCTTTTTAGCTCTGCCTCTAGTTGGTGCCGCTCCATGGGCACGACCTCTAACCGGTGCTACTCCACGAGCACGACCTCTATCTCGGGC
The DNA here is from genome assembly GCA_029582245.1 of Solanum etuberosum. Classification (NCBI taxonomy): domain Eukaryota; kingdom Viridiplantae; phylum Streptophyta; class Magnoliopsida; order Solanales; family Solanaceae; genus Solanum; species Solanum etuberosum. Next base: position 28,342 of record JAJONR010002713.1, read on the forward strand.
CTTACCTATACCCCTAGCTAGGGTCTCAGCAACTGCCTCAGAGACTGTCTCCCTTCTACCACTACAACAAAACCTTCGGTCCTCGACATCTGCCAAAAAACATGGGGTAACTCAGCACTAGCGAAGGTAACCACGCATGATAAGAAAGAATGAAAAAGGAAGTTTCCTAACAGTCTTCATAGCCTCTCGAAGATAAGTACAAACTTTTATGTACCGATCCTCGAGACTCTACTTAGACTTGGCTTGTACACACGTGAGACCTATGAGCCTGGGGCTCTGATACCATTTGTCATGAACCAAAAATGGACGTGATGGCACTTGTCTATTCCCACCAAGACAACTCAGCCTCAACCCAACAAAACGAAAGAAATGCGAAAAGTAAAGCAAGAATAATATGAAAGCAGAAAACTTAGTCATTCTATTATAAACGTAAAACATGTTTGTCATGTGTACAAGCCACTAAAGTATAAAGTGCAGAAATTAAAGATAATTACAAGTCTCAATGTCTTTGTTTCTCAAATAGAACAAAGCATAAACATGAAAGAAGAAGAGGGCATGCCGGGATGACAAGCAAATACCTCTCAAAGTCCTTCGACAAGCCTCGGGTATAGAAGAAGAAGAGCAATCACATAGAACCGGGCTCAGAACCTACACAAGTGTAGAAGCAAGGAGAATACCAAACAACATGGTACTCACCAAGCGACCAAATAAACAAGGAAAAATTAGCTAGAAAATGAGTACTCATTTCATCCCAACTGAACCTCCGCAAACTACAATCTGCATAGAAATAAGCCCAATCTAACAGTTCACAAGTTCTCATAATCACAATTTAATAGTCACAGTTCAACAACTATCAAATATCAAATATAACAGTCACAACTGTCAACTAGATCAATTACAAGAATCAAGTTCATCAAAGCACATTAATCAAGTACAATGAACACAAAAATCCAAGATTTATCATACACAATATCAATCAGAACTCACAGGAGGCGCTCATAGTTCATGAACTTACCAGTAATAACCTCGACATCAATGACATTTTCTGGTAATGACTTCAGCATCCATAACACTCACTGAAAATGACCTCGACATCAATAGCACTTGTCAAAAATGACCTCGGCACCAATAATACTTTCTGAAAATGACCTTTGCACCAATAACACTTGCCGTAAATGCCATCGGCATCAATAACTCTTGTGGGAAATGACCTCGACATCAATAATACTTTCCATAAATGACTTCAACATCAATAACCATCACATGTCTCATCACGATGCACAAAAATCAATGCAAATAAATAATTTCACACCACAAGACAGAGACAATAACTCAAGTAATTCAAGTTCATATTAATCCCATCAAAGCATTTCATCAATCAACACATTAGTGCTCACAACAAAGCAAATTCACAAAGTATTATGATCAACATGTTTTCTTTTCATTAGTCCCCTTTTTGTTTATTAAGAATAATCAAGTGGAACAATGAACCCATCACCTCATTACCATTACTCTCCAATACACACAATGAAGGGAAATACACTATTCTACTAGATTTACAAGACTTGAGTCTTCCCTTTCCGCACAACGTCCGAAGCCACACAATCTAATTCAATCAAGTAATCACAAAAGATTTCTGAAATAACAATACCCATATCATACACTTTGAAAAAAGGGTCAATCAACTCAAAAATCCAGTTCCAAAAATGAGGTTTGAATCCAAAAATCTTCACTTGAAAACATTGTCCGAGACATTTGGAACTCATTGGTGAAAACCATTTAATAAAAAAGAATCAAAATGAGTTCACAATCACCATTTTAGTTTAGAACTCAAGTTCTTGAAAATCTTGACATTTGCCAATCAAAATCCCAAGTTTTGATGTTAAAATCCATAAATGATACAAGAAAAAAGAAGTTTTAGGGTCACAAAAACTTACCTAAATGATTTAGTACAATAAATCTCTTTAAATCACCTCCAAGAGTTTTTACGAATTTCAAAATAGGGAAAATGACTAAAACCCAGAAAATGACAGGCATAAACCCCTCTGATGTCGTTTAAGTGAATCCCACAAAAACTGAGGGTCTCGCTTTTGCGACCATGCTCCGCTTAAGCGACCATCGCTAAAGCGAACACCACGAAAGTCCGGCCTTCGCTTTAGTAATCACACCTACACTAAAGTGAATTTTTCTAAAGCGAAAGGCCTATTGCAAAAGTGAAGGATACAGAACTCAGGCACCAGAAAATCAGCAAACAGTCAATACATCAAAAGAACCCCCAAGATCCCATAAACATAAACCAAATGTACAAATTGACTATTCTCGACATTACAGACACAATAAAACCATCGAAATATGAATCTGGGGTCTCCTTGACCCGAAACTCATGGAAGTCACAAGAAATGACCATAACACCTAAAAAGGCTAAATCAAGCTCGGGACCTCTAAAAATTCAACCAGGACCTTACTTAGGCTTAAAATCATTCCCCGAATCCAAAGAGACTCTTAAAATTACAATCCGAGTATTCGAACCCCGAATATTGACCAAAGCCAATCCAAAGGCTAAAATTCTACAGTTTTCCAACTTAGGACCTCAAATCCTCAGAAGGACTTCCAATCTAAATTCGACATGACTCATAGACCGATTTCCACATTTTGGGTCTAATGTAATTAATAAAATTCCATTACGACACTCGAAACTCTAAAAGACATCGAAAACTACTTTTTAACAACTTTAACCTTTCAAACTCAAAACTTACAGAATTCACAACTTTTTACTCAAATCTCGAAATCAATTTTCAAAACTTAATAAAAAATAACTCGGGATAAAAAATCGGAAGGGGTAAAATGATAATTTTATGAATATTTTCAAAAATGACCAATCGGGGCATTACAATAGGTGATGTCATTAGGTTTCTTTGAAAGAGTAGATAAGTGAGCTTAGTTGATGAGTTAGGAGGTCAAACGTTTACTTCTTGTTGTATATCTTGCATGATCAGAAAGTCTACTTTGTTATAAATTGTTCATGGCCTAAATGGTTTATATTAACCAAAGCGATGGTAGTCATATCTTAAGATGAGCTATAATGAGTTGTTTGAGGATGAACAAATGTTTTGTCATATTATACCTTATTTTGAGGATGATAATTATTTAATAACTTAAAATAGTAGTCATTAGATTGAATTTTGTTTGCAAATTGTAAGTTCACTTACCACACTTTTTTGTGGAATTCAATCTCAATCTAATTGGATGACTATATTTTGATAAAGACCGATTTATTCCGATTTGAGGGTGTAATTTAAGCAACGTCAAATACGAAATGAATAAAACTGTAAATGTAGCTTTATCCCAAATAGAGAGTCCATCTAACATGTTTTCATATATGTAAAAGCAGTCGAACGCACATGAAAATACTTTGGAGGGCCTTTGATCAGAAGTCATATAAGAACCACTATACATATGCTTTGTGGATGGTGGGGGTCAAAAGTCTAACAACACAGTGCATCATTTGATTCTTCAATCAGACCATATTTCTATATGTTGGTTATATTGAAAATAAAGTTGTGGATGCAAATTCAATGACAAGAGAAAGTTTCAATAAATACATGATCATTCAACACATTCGATGACAAGAGAAGATTCAACAAATGATGAATATGCTAATTTTAAATCTATTCACTACCTAAGGAAGGCTAAAATGATTGTGGATTATTTGACAAAATTAACAAACAATAATCAGAATAGGCAAGTAACTGACTCTTTTCAGCATTTTTCTAATGGAGCAATGGTCCCTTATCATTTGGACAAAAGGTAGTTGTCATTCATTAGACTCAAACATCATAAAGAATATATTTTTGTTTGATAATTTAGTTGTTCTTAGTTGTGCCGGAGATAATTTGTTGATATTCTATATTTCTGAGATAAGGTCAAACGCCCCTCTTATACTTGTTATCATGATGTATAGCATCCCTACTCACTAGAGATTATTTGATAAAGGGGAAAATCTTATTAAATTTAAAAAAACTCTATAAAATAAAATAAAAAATCTTCTTTTAAATATTATCACAAAAAAATTTAAAGGGGAGAGAAGTTTTTTAGGCAAATATATCTTCTTATTAATATATTAAAATCGAAAAAAATATGAATGCTGTGACCCTTCAAAATGCTAAAGGGCATGTTTGACATTTTCATCTAATAAAGTCTCGCTAGTTTTTGGGAAGATTTATAATTCGATTGTGATGATGATCCGCTCCTCATAATTTGGAGACAAAAACTTATTATATACACATGCTTTGTTTTTTTTTTCCTCCCTTCAAATGGGGAATGGGCAGCTAGGATAAAAAAAAAATAGTTCAAGATATCAAGAAAAAAGATATAACATGAGGTAGGAAAAAGATTGTTTGTCTCTTGGTCAATTGTTCAATACTCATAATTGTTTTCTTCTTATTCTCACATCTAAATACTTTTTTAAAAAAATTATATTTATACGCTACATTTGTTATCTTCATTTTCTTCTTAAATATGAATTTGTTCTAAAATATTTGGCGATTAAGAAAAATAAAAATATTTATCATGCATGTATTACTTTTCCTTTACAAAATCATCTTTATTTTTTCTTATTGTTGGAGTATTATTTAAATAAAATGTTTAAAAGAGATATAAGTGAGATTAGAGAAACTCTTATAAAAAAAACTATTAATTAAGTATCTTTTTAAAAGAAAATATAATAACTAAAAAAGCATAACAGAACATACATATATATATATACAGTGGCGAAGCTAGAAATTTTACGAATGATGTTCAAGTATTACATAAGCAATTTTTTTTGATGAACGGATGCACTGAAAAAATTAAAATTGAACTACGTAATATTAATATTACTTTTTTTAGGAATAAATGTTCCAAAACTTTAAAACTCAAACTTTAATATGAAGTGAAAGAACAAAGAAAAAAAAAAGGGGGGGGGGGGGGGGATTTAGCTTAAAATGAAATCAATTTTATGTTTCAAGCTTTCACTAATCTCTGGTGACGACAACAATAATGAGACATGAATAATGGAAGCACAATCAAACGAGGTGTTCTTTTGTTCGCTTTTAGCAGCTTTATAGAAATAGTTTAGAATTTTTTTATTAACTTTACATTAAATAATTACACTTAAGTTTTATTTCAAATATTAATGAAACGAAATAAGAAGTCAAATTCATTGAAATTTCAATTGGTTACTAAATATAGATTTCTAATTAAGAATTGTTTTGAATATTTGAATTAGTTCAAAAATAACAAATTTAATAACTGATATTTAGAAAGTAATTTAATTACCTTAGACAATTAATGGAGCAAGTTAATAACTTAGAGTAATAATAAAATAGGAGAGTTCTATTAAAATGGATTATAAATAAATCAAATGCAATTGTAGGGATTCGAACACACACTTGTGAGCATAACATGAGAGCCTCACACCACTGGTCCCAGAGTCTCATAGTTTTAAGGGTGTCCAAAGTATTAGATGTAAGTAGTATTTTACTTTTATATACGGTATAATTTTTCGACGAAGGGGGTTCAATTGGACACCCTCGGAACACTGTAGTTCCGCCTATATATATATATATATATAGATCGAAAGTAGTTACCTTCATTATTTGATATTCAATGTTCAAGTTCACAATCGTACTTCCGAAATTCAAATAATGAAGGTAAAACATATTACTCCTTCTGTCCATAATGACTTGTCAAATTTTCCTTTTTTACTTGTCCATTTTGACAAATTAAGAAAGGATAAAAAAAATTTACCTATTATACCATCAATTAATTAATTTTAAAAAATGTAGAACTTCTTGAAAATCTTAAATTTTTAATTCATCCACTTCATAATTAATATGAGTAAAATGGTAAACTCATTATGTCAATCATTCATATATATATATATGACTCCCTCCGTACTAATTTATGTCAGACATTTCGAATTTTGAGATTCAAACAAATTTATCTTTGACCATAAATTTTTCATATGTCTTTTAAATATTTTGAATTGTTAATTACTATGACTTATAATATATTTTTTACGTAATTTACAAATATATAAATTTTATTTCAAAAAAATTAAAGATTTCATGTGCAAATTAACGATTAAACTTAAACTCTTTGACTTTCGAAAAATAAAATGTATCACATGAAATTAAGACAAAGGAAGTAATAGATATAAAAAATATGTCTTTCTTAAAGTGTCTAGTTAGGAAAGAGGGAACAACAAAATAATGTTCGAAAGAAAGGCAAAACTCCTATAAATTGGGAAGATCACACGTCCTGCTTTTGCATACATAACGACAACATTTCTAGACAGCTAAAAACCTGGCGCAATATCATGCAGCCACGTATCAAAACTGATTTTACATACTAAGCTTTTGCCGATTTATATTGAGCACCTAATAGTAGCCGTTTCCAACTTTTTTTAAAGGGAAAAAGCTCGTCCTTAACCTATTAGAAAGGGTTTTAAAATGATTTCCATCTATCTATTGATTTAAAAATATCTTCAACGTTTTTTTCTAGGCTCAAAAACATTCTTTTAGCTAACAGAAATCTGATGTGGAATTTAACTACATAAGTGGCCAAATTCCATTGATCCAACTGATTTTTTATCAAATAAAATAAATCCCACCCAACCCAAACTCGTTTCACTGTCAATGTAAAAAAAAATCTGATTTCTTCCTCTTCTTTCTTTAAGAACAACAACTTCCAATCCAAAATTAGCAGAATTTTTATAAACCCAATGTGTTTGTAAAATCTTGTTATTTAAGAAAAGGAAAAAGGATAAATAGACCCGGAACTATCGTAAATGGTATGCAGATACCCTCCGCCATACTTTTAGGACATTGGTGTGTCACGACCCGAGCCTACACCCTGGACGTGGTCGGCACTCGAGAACCATTGCTGTCCCTCAAGCGAACCCTCATCCTAGCTGACTACAAACGGAAAACTAACTTAAGCATAAAAAGCTTAAAACTGAATAAAATTCATTGAACTCAATTAGAAAGCTTTAACTCAAATGATAAACTCTGAATAAAATAGTATATTCAACTCGCCAGAAATAGGCAACTCTAGTCTTTAAAATATTTAACAAAATAAATGAAACAGACTTCTCAAACTCTACTATCTATCTATGAAGCCTCTAAATGACAAAGATGGAAGTCGGGACAAGACCCACGACATCCTGACAAAACTAAAAAGTAAATGAAATCCTCCGGAAGCAAGGAGGCTCACCATAGCTAATTGGAACTGCAAGTGTTATCAACGAAACGCCTGTTGATGATCCTGAATACTTGTATCTGCATCATGAAATGATGCAGGCCAAATGACTCAGTACGTAGAATGTACGAGCATGTAAGGGGCATTCTAAATCATAAACATAAGCTTGAACTTGATAAAAAGGAAACATACTTACCTCTTCTCAACTCACTCAACTAAACTCAACTCAAGAATAAGATACTCAACTCAAAGATTAGATACTCAACTCAAAGATATGATACTCAACACAAAGGTACTCAACTCAAGATACTCATGGATAAAGCAACAATAAAAGATGCAATATATGAAAACCTTTTAAAATAGTAGATAGCAACTCAATGTATTGAAGAATACAATAACAACTCAATTTGTATATTAAAATATAATATAACTCTGTGGGAGATTCTCTAACCGACAACCATCACTATGAGTTATGTTATGATACAGCGTCTCGCCCACGCTGCCAGAACTGTCATATACTTTGTCGGGGTATAGAACCTCTCAACTAAGTTGATCCACTAGTCTATGCTAAAAAGCATTAAAGAATCATCTAAAAAGTATGACCCTTTCTACCCACGTTGGCTACATGATTTATGAGGGCTGTGAGTTGTCTGAACTCTCCCCTATATCGGTGCTCAATACTACTCCCAAAATATAACTAGCTCATATGTTTAAAAACATAACTCTTTCTGTGGTTTGAGATTATTACTCAAAATCATTCTATAAAAAGAAATGGTACTCGACTGCTCAAAACTCTTTTGAAAATCTCAGTTTCCTCCTCTTTTAAATGTGAAAATATTTACTTTTGGGAATACTTAGTTCCCATATATCATTTTAAAGAAAATGTACTCAACTCTTCTCTTTCTCAACTCAAGTGCTCAAGTCTTAAAAGAAGTTTAGAAAAATTGGTAAAAGACTTCTCAAAATAAAGTTCATGCCAAATTATGGACGTGAACGACTCAATTCAATGTTTTCAATAACCATACATATAACTCAATACTCGAGACTCAACAACTCAAAACTCAAGAAATTCAATGGTAATACTCGTTTCAAGAATGCTCGACTCAAATGGTTCATGCGGAAGTATGGGCATGAACCACTCAACTCAAGGATTTCATGGGTAACATATAATAGTCTCATGATTAGGAATATAATCTAAAAAGGTTTAGGAACTCGATACTCAAGACTTAGAACTTCAAGATACTACTCCTCTCAAAGATGCTCAGTTTACGAAGTTCATGCGGAATTTATGGGCTTGAACGACACGACTCGAGGGTCTACATAACAATATGAAACTCATGTATACGACTCTTCTCATTCTCATACTTACTTCCTCAAAACTTAGCTCAAATTGGTAGTTCATTTCAAAGGATTCATAATTGAACTCAAAGACTTTCTTGAACTCTACTCTTAACTCTTTCTTGAATTTAAATTATGAATTCAAGAGTTATGATTCATGATATGAAGGATCTCGATGATAGTGTAGACTCATGAATACATTCTCCTCACCTTCATGCTCACTTACTTGAGTCTTGAAACAAGTTATAAGAATTTGTAGAAGACTCCTCATAAGACTCAAAGGGACTTTCTCAAAAGACTCGAAAAAAACTCTCAAGACTTGACTCTTAACTCTACCTTGAATTTTTATTATGAATTCAAGGTTATGATTTACGATAGGAAGGATATCGTGATGATTAAATGAGTTTTAGATAGTTAATAATGAGAAACGGTTGAAGAACACTATCTGGGGAGCAAGTCCGCGACGCGGAGATGAATTATAATGTTTGATCGAAATAATTTTTGAAACAGTGGAGTCCGCGTTCTCTCCGCGACGTGGAGAGGAAAGTTTCACTCTGAAGGAACAGGTCCGCGTCTGGTACTTTGTTTTTGTCCGACTTTTTCTTACTCGTTTTTCAATCCTAATTCGCCTAGAATCGAATGATTTATTTCTCAATCACTTAGATTGGAATACTCAACTTATGTATGAGATAATCTAATCCAAACCACCCTCAATTCACTAACTTTTATCTCAAGAACTCATCAAACTCATCCTAATTCAAGAACGGAAACAATACTTTCAAGAACTCAAATTCTTCAACTTCAAGAATGAAACTTCGCTGAAAATAACATGATTGGCATGTGGGTGAACAAACCCAACACTATGAAAGCTTACATACCGCTTAGGGATCAAACCCTTGGCTAAATCCGCAGCGAAACCTCAAGAACTTGACGAAACCTTGACTTTTCTCCTTTTTTCTCTTCTTCAACTCTTTTCTAAAATCCTAGCGTGAATTATGATTGTGTAAACTGAAACAAATCAGTTTAGACCCCTATTTAATTACTAAAAATAAATTAAATCTGATAGGATAAGTAAAAGACCAAAATACCCTCTTAAATTCGGGTAACTTTCCTTAAATAGACAGCCTGACTTCAAATGGGCATATCTCCCTCATACGAGCTCAAAAATTAGCAAAAATAGCGGCGTTGGAAAGATAATTCAAAGACCTTTCATTTGATATCTTATGGGTCTCCTAAATCATCACGTGCTAAAAGTTATGGTCATTTGAAGTTGACCCAAAACTTAGAAGAACTTAGGAATGACTTGAATGAATTCTCTTTAATTCTTTTCTGAACTCAAGGTGCTATATCTAGTGACCTGACCTTAATACTTAAGACATTTTAAATTCCTTGGTAAAAACTTACTCACTACGAAGGATGGTTCAAGTCTTAGCCCAAAAATTTTCTGGGGTGTTACAATATCTCCCCCTTGGGATCATTCGTCCTCGAATGACGACTAGACTGGGTATGGAATGGGGTTAGTCTTACTAAGGTCTGAGTCTAATGGTACGCTCTTACTATATTCGAGCTTAACCCAAATCCTTAGATTCGGGTTCTATACCTCTCTATAGGGAATCTCATCCCAAGACTATTACTCTTTACCACCACATTAGGTTAATACCAAGAACCACCTAATGTTTAACAACACCACATTCAAGCTTAGTACTTTAACAACTCCATGGACTCCTACTAACCAACTCCTTAAGAATTTCTCATTCTCTCATCATCTGTTCCATACTAACTAGAATTTCCCGCATCACTACTCGGAACAAACTAAGGGCTCTCATTTAGCTATTTCTCATAGCAAAACCTCATCCTCCTCTTCCTCCTCACTTATAGCCTTAGACGGAATTATCACACCATCATCATCACGATAAGATCATTAACCTTCTCCTTTTAAAATCACTTCACTACTAAAAGACCTCTGAAAAGATGCCTCCCATAACCTTGGAAAGTCATTACTATCTTATTCTCGAACACTTGACTTGATTCTTATCTTGCCATCTCCCCTATAGGTCTAAAGCTGCCACTTGAAAGCTATGGACCTATTCCATCATCTCTAACTGGTCTACATCCTCTTTTACTCTAACACTCGGAAGAAGTTTATCTCGTGACTACCGAACTCTCTATAAGCGGGTACTAAGACCTCTTTCTAAGGTGTTTCTCTTAACCTATTCTGAATACATACCCTCTCAGTACACCACTTAATTCTCTTATTACTCTTGTGACTTAGCCACACTTCACTGCCCTTATCTAAATGTTAGGATCTCTCACTGGTACTACTCACATTTATTGCAGCTAACATGTCACGACCCAGACCGGCGTGATTGGCACCCACAATAACCCTCCGGTGGGAGAACCATTACTACTAACCAACTAACCCCAAAACTAGACATTTAAAGATACGGAAGCAGGTTTAAAAATAGAATTTATATAGAGTTCACATAAACTCCAAAGGTTTAAATAAAACTAACTAAACTAATGCGGAAGAACAACCCCTAGAACCTGAAAGTCATTGTACGAAAACATATAAAGTGCAACAAGTCTTAGGAAAAGGGGTACAACCCCAACTAACATAAGAAATATCTAAATAGTCTAAGTCCGAATAAAATGGACTAAACAATAGGAAGGACTCCATGGCAACCTGAAAGAACTGGCTCACCCTTGAAATTTGGGCTTGATCACCGATCTCCTAGCTGAGGTCTATCAATAGCCGCATGTAGATGCCCTGTACTCAACAAAGAACGAGCAAGTACAGTATCACTACACAACCACAGTGTATTGGTAGGATCACGCGGCTATTCCAGTAAGTGAAACATATATAAGCAGTCACAACATAGTAATCATGATATGTACAGAATATATACACATTGGTTATCATTTCGGGAGCAATGTACGATTCCACATTCTCAATACAGGTACATATGACAAGTCAATGGTCCTCTCATGGAACCCAATTCAATGGTCCTCTCATGGAGCCCATACCCAAATTGTTAGTGTGTCGGGACGTGACACTCGATCCCAATTAGTGTGCCGGAACGTGATATTCGATCCAATATATGCGCTGGAACGTGGCACCCGATCCAATATATGTGTCGCAACGTGACACCCGATCCAATATATGTGTCGGAACGTGACACCCAATCCCAACTAGTGTGTCAGAACGTGACACCCAATCCAATCAACATAACCACAATCACAAACACACTCATAATGTACATTCTCATAATCATACAATTAAGTGTTGATTCATGGAATACAATTGTTCATTCATACTCAATTTCATTAGGTTTGATCAATAGTGCTTCATTCACATACATACATGCATTACAATGAAGCATTTACTAACATACATCACACAAACATGAAATCAAACCATCACCTACCTCGAAACCAACCTTGAATCCCCCTAAGGCACTTGAATCTTCCCTTTCTGGATTCTTTCCGCTTGTTCTAGGTCTACAAACAATTAATATACGCAAGGATCAATAAATTAAGGTCTAATTATCCGAATTATAACAAACCCAATAACCCAAGACCAACCCCATGATCCCAATACCCAACTTAGGGTTTTTTCCACCATTAACTTCAGGTCAAAACCTTCCCCCAATAATAATTACCCAAGAATCTAAGTTCTACGGATCGAAAAATAGATTAGGGGAGTAAAATCATTACCTTTAGCACCAAAAGTCGTGGAGAAATGCTAATAAATCGCCTGGGGTCATCTCCTAACTCTTAAGAATGAAGTTTGCAAAATAATGATATTTTTGGGGTTTATTTCAGACTTAAGTCGCGACTATCCCGCTGTGGAGGCCCCCATCCCGCTACAGCGGCCCCACCCTGGCGGCTTGCATGAAAACAGAGAGTCAAAATTTGAGTTTCAAACTCCCATTTCACAACACACCTTCACTCTATAGCATTCAAAAACTACTCGTTCACGCTAAGATAAGTTTCGGGAGTTCTACTCACCCGAATTTGATTCCGTAAAGTCGTACGGGTTCCTTAATGTCTTGGTTATCTACTCATATGATCAAATTCATAATTAGATCTCTCATTCATTACCAGAATTCCCTAGACCTCACTGACTCAAATTTCATCCAAATCAGGACTAGTCTAGGAATTTCTAAGTTACTACTCAAAAGTTTTCTGGCCCCAATTCTTTCCCCATTGACTTTTCCCTAACGACGGAATCATGTCGTTACAATAGATACCAATTTACCCATCACTCGTCCCCGAGTGATCAACTAGGAAAGACTGGCTAAAGTAAGGGTAGAGTAGTACCTGAATCGTTGAATAGCTGGGGATACTTATCGCGCATGTCCTTCTCGGTTTCCCAAGTCGCTTCCTCAATCGGATGATGCTTCCATTGAATTTTGACAAATGCAATATCCTTTGACCTTAACTTGTGAACTTCCCTATCTAGAATGGCTATAGGCTCCTCCTCATAAACTCCAAATATCTGACATTCCGGTCTGCATACTCTTTATGCCTGTTCTGAGCTGCTAGAACATCTCCCGAATAAATTTCACATTCCCTAATGATTCTCATCAAAAGGTCCCATCTCAAATGCATCAAACCAACCACTAGGAGACCTACATCCCCTCCCATACAGTGCATCAATGAAGTCATCTCAATACTCGAGTGATAAATATTGTTGTACGTAAACTTAACTAACAATAAAAGCTATTCTCAATAACCACCAAAGTTGATCGTACACACGTCTGCCACATGTTATCAAGGACATTGACACAATCATCGGGACTAATCCTTTCTCACATAAGCATAACAAAATTTTAAATTAATACTCGCTACAATTAGAGGTGGACTTGAACCAACCAACACACACTTATAATACTCAAACAATCATAGTTCTTATCAACATCTCCTTCTCGCAACATAAATTTCCATGAACTTAAGTTATAAAAATTTGATCTTTAGACATCGGATACTCATCGAGGGATATGTCCAAGAATACAAATCCTCCAACAGCACTATCGAAATGCTAGATTTAGTAATTGTAGATTACCTCTTAAAAACAGTAGAATTGGACCTAATGATCCTCACATTCAACCACACATAATCGATACATGACCTCGACGACTAGATGAATATTAAGATTGTCGGACAACCATAGATACGCATGGTAGCTCTTTTATAAACTCTCATAAGCAAGGTGGTGCACGTAGAACCACTGAAATACTTTAACAACTCCAAGACAACACCACATAAGTCATCTGAGATAATCACGTCTTCCTAAATTATCCCACTCAACCAAGAGAACATCACAGGATCGGTAAACCTGATCCACCCACAAAAGTGAAAACACGCATGTGCATAGCTAGTGCATCATACTCACAACCATGTACAAAATGAAATAGATGGTCACATAAGAATTTATCGAATAACACTAAAGGTTTTCCTCTGAAGAGTCGATACCAGCCATTTCCATTCAGTTGACTACACATACTCTTCACATCATTCCACTGAAGGCCACACTCTTAGTACTAACAACCATCATAAACACTCCGACCATTTACCTAACTCTAAACCAACACTTTTTAAATGAAAACCCTTCTTAGGTACTTTAATAATCAACAATAATAACTTTACAACCCAACCCAGGTGTAAGTCCTTTCAAATGCTCAATACCTGATATAATTGATCATTTATCACCTTGCAAATTCACACCTTGAAAAAATATATCACCAAGAATGTAGATATTACAATGAAAAATCTGAATTGTAAATTCAACCGTATGACATAATCCCCTTATCTATCAACGTTAGCTTATTATACCTTTAAGAATATTTTTTGAATTCATGGATCTTTGCTTATCATTGATCGCATCTCCATCGATCTTACAATATCTTTCGCTAACAATTCAATCGTACTCATTACTAAACTCAAAAATAAAATAAAGCACTTATCATCACACTCAAGCTAGTGTCTGTATACTACTTTCTCAAGTCATTTTCAATAATTTTTAACCAATCTGACGGACCCGTGACACTATTACTATAGCCAAGACAAAACGAATGAAATCACGCGTCTTTGAACCCAATTATCTACCCCTCTGAAGATATCTCTTCATCTTTTGCAATCAAATAAAATATTCTTGCTCTCGCCTCTCTCTCAAGGTTGTACTACATCCCACTATTTTTCCTTCATTATGACTCTAGCTCTTTTAAATTCTATTCGAGTGGTGTCCCACCATCTCTTAAAACTTTCCATACAACCACGTTATTCACCAAATATAAGAAAATCACAACCTTAGATACCCGCAAGTCGTAATTACTATACAAAATTCGCTACAATCTTATTATATAGTTGCATCCCCTCACAATTACGAACTCTTATTACCATTATGCTCAGTTAGCCCTGGCTATCGCTACGAAGTCAATCTTTTCATCGACATGACACCTCAAACTAAGGTATAACCATCAAATTCAAAGGACTAACCCAATTTTATACGCACTTTCTTACTAAAATCTTCAATTGCCTTCACTCAAGTATACTAAATGGGACTTTCTTTATTCATAAGCTTGTCATTCCGGTATCAATCCACTCCCTTATGGCTAAGATAAAATTACAAGCCCTCATACTACCATCCTTCTTCTTAACAAACAAGACAGGAGCACCCCACGGGGAAGCACTAGAACGGATGAAACTTTTATCAAGAAGCTCCTGGATTTGAGCTTTAAGCTATCTCAATTCTGCAAGAGCCATGCAATAAGGAGGAATGGAGATGGGGCGAGTGCCAGTTTCCAAGTCAATGCAGAAATCTATATCTCTATCCAGAGGCATACCAGGCAAATCGGTAGGAAACACTTCTTTGAATTCAGACACTACATGAATAAACTCAATAGAGGGAGACTCAACATCAACATCCTGAATATGAGCCAATTACGCCAAACACCCTCGCCCCACCAGTTTCCTAGCCCGCACGAAAGATATGTCCTTAGCTGGCTTAGGCTTGTACACCCTTTCCCACTCTAACCTTTCCCTACCCGGGATCTCTAGAGTTACCGACTTAGCATTACCATTAAGCACAACACAATAGGGGGAAAACCAAGTCATGCCTAAGATTATATCAACCAAGTAAGCATCGCTGCTATTGGAGCAGTCGTATCCTGACCCTCTTTGATATATAATAAATCCATGAAATCGTAGTATAGCTTCTAACCTCAATTGGTAAAACTTAATTTCATCATTCGCTAAACAACCCATACATGTTATGACAACAATACTAAATGCATTTCCCAAAGTAATGGTGTTTATTCTCTAGCCGTCCCTTACCAAAACTTCTTGAATGTTGTCACCTATAAACTAGAATCTGCAAATCTGACCTTAATCCCTTCACAAACGATGATAGTAGCTAGCGAGCCCCACGAAACTCCTAATTTCAATCACCGAACTAGGTCGGACCCAATTCCTGACTGCTTCAGTATTTTGGGGATCTACCATCACCCCTTCCCTTGAAACTAAATGCCCCAAAAAGGCAACCGAAGTCAACCAAAACTCACACTTAGAAAATTCAGCATACAATTTTTTTCTCCCAAGGACACTCAAAACTATACGAAAATGGTCAGTATGTTCTTTTTCACTCTTAGAATAAACTAAAATGCCATCAATAAACATCATAACAAACGAATATAGAAATGATTTGACACACCATTCATCAAACTCATGAAAGCTACATGCGCGTTTGTCAACCCAAACGACATCACTAGAAACTTGTAGTGTCCATAGCGGGTTCTGAATGCTGTTTTTGGTATATCCTAAGGCATAATCTTTAACTGATGATAGTCAGGCCTTAGATCAATCTTAGAGAAAATGGATTCACCCTGCAACTGGTCAAAAAAATCATCTATCCTAGGCGGTGGATACTTGTTCCGAATGGTAACCCTATTCAATTGGTGATAGTCTATGCACATTCTCAATTGCTAGTGATGGTGTTACCACTTCTGTTGCTCTAGTTCGGACCATAGAGTGAAGGAGGAAAGATATCAATTTGTATCACCCAGATACTAATTGGATTCAAGTAATAGCACGAAAGGAGACAAGAGAAAATAGAGAGATTTCCTAAAGTCCTATAGCCTCTCGCAAAAAAATACAAACGTCTCCGTATCTTTCCGCAAGACTCTACTAGACTCATATTGGTACACCGAGATCAACGAACCTAGGGCTCTCATACCAACTTTGTCACGACCCAGACTGCCATGATTGGCACCCACACTAACCCTCCGGTGGGAGAACCATTACTACTAACCAACTAACCCCAAAGCTAGACATTTAAAGATACGGAAGCAGGTTTAAATGCAGAATTTATATAGAGTTCTCATAAACTCCAAAGGCTTAAATAAAACTAACTAAACTAATGCGAAAGAACAACCCCTAGAACCTGAAAGTCATTGTACCAAAACATCTAAAGTGCAACAAGTCTAAGGAAAAGGGGTACAACCCCAACTAACATAAGAAATATCTAAATAGTCTAAGTTCGAAGAAAATGGACTAAACAATAGGAAGGACTCCATGGCAACCTGAAAGAACTGGCTCACCCTTGAAATCCGGTCTCGATCACTGATCTCCTAGCTGAGGTCTATCAATAGCCGCCTGAAGATGCCATGTACTCAACAAAGAACGAGCTAGTGCAGTATCAGTACACAACCACAGTGTACTGGTAGGATCACACATCTATTCCAGTAAGCGAAACATATATAAGGAGTCACAACATAGTAAACATAACATGTACATAATATATACACATTGGTTATCATTTCAGGAGCAATGTACAATTCCACATTCTCAATATAGGTACATATAACAAGTCAATTGTCCTCTCATAGAACCCATACCCAAACTGTTAGTGTGTCGAAACGTGACACCCGATCCCAATTAGTGTGCCGGAACGTGGCACCCGATCCAATATATGCCCCAGAGCATGGCACCCGATCCAATATATTTATCGGAACGTGACACCCAATCCAATATATGTGTTAGAACGTGACACCTGATCCCAATTAGTGTGTCAGAACGTGACACCCGATCCAATCAACATAACCAGAATCACAAACATACTCATAATGTACATTCTCATAATCATACAATCAAGTGTTGATTCATGGCATACAATTGTTCATTCATACTCAATTACATTAGGTTTGATCAATAGTCCTTAATTCACATACATACATGAATTACAATGAAGCAATTACTAATATACATCACACAAACATGAAATCAAACCATCACCTACCTCGAAACCAACCTTGAATCCCCCTAAGGCACTTGAATCTTCCCTTTTTCGATTCTTTCCACTTATTCTAGGTCTACAAACAATTAATATACGCAAGGATCAATAAATTAAGGTCTAATTATCCGGATTATAACAAACTCAATAACCCAAGACCAACTCAATGATCCCAATACCCAACTTAGGGCTTTTTCCACCATTAACTTCAGGTCAAAACTTTCCCCCAATAATAATTACCCAAGAATCTAAGTTCTACGGATCGAAAAATGGATTAGGGGAGTAAAATCCTTACCTTTAGTATCAAAAGTCGTGGAAAACTGCCAAAAAATCACCTGGGGTCGTCTCCTAACTCTTAAGAACGAAGTTTACAGAATAATGACATTTTTGGAGTTTATTTCCGACTTAAGTCGCGACAGTCCCGCTGTGGCGTCCCTCATCCCGTTACAGCGGCCCCGCCCTGGCGGGATAATTTCTGCCCTGGCGGCTTGCACAGAAATAGAGAGTTGAAATTTGAGTTCCAAACTCCCATTTCACAACACACCTTCAACCTATGGCATTCAAAAACTACTCATTCACGCTAAGATCAGTTTCGGGTGTTCTACTCGCCCGAATTTGATTCTGTAAAGTCGTACAGGTTCCTTAATGTCTTAGCTATCTACTCATGTGATCAAATTTATAATTAGATCTCTCATTCATTACCAGATTTCCCTAGACCTCACTGACTCAGATTTCATCCAAATCTGGACTAGGCTAAGAATTTCTAAGATACTACTCAAAAGTTTTGTGGCCCCAATTCTTTCCCCATTGGCTTTTCCCTAACGATGGAATTAGGTCGTTACATAAAATCTCAATTCCTCACCTACTCTATGTCAAGTCTACCAGGTCAAATCTCAATACTAACATCATCACCCTTATGTTTCCATTCTTTGGATCATGACACTCATCTCAATTTCAAGCTTAATGTTCATTACTAAACCCGAATATCTATATGATTGCTCGCCTACTATGCTATACCTCATTACTTGATCAGTTCTATAACCTTTGAACATCATGACCCTCTCAAACAAATCATAAGCCTAGCTTAGATCTATCACTTTATGAATACTTTTGCTCTTCTATTCAATACTTACACTTGGTCATTACCTACACAATGACACTTCATCACAAACTCCTTTCTAGCTAAAACACACTCTACCTCCTATGATGGAATCTTCACAACTCATCACTTCTTAGTCTACCCATAAGGGAAAACTCCTCATTAATAACTTACTAGGTGTATGACTATAGTAACATAGCTTGTCGAAACACTATCTCCCTTACTTAGATTACTAAACCTCTGCATACTTTCCTCTAACTCTGGGCATTTTCACTACTACTGCTCATGATCTCGTAACTCATGCTATCTTTTCGGGTGAAAATACTACCCAAGCTCTAAACATACCATCCTCTTATATGTCTCAACTGGATAAGGTTTAGGGAAGAGTGTAGAACTCGCTTTTAGCTCAAACGCATGATTCATATGAACATGAGTGCATTCCTCTGAAACTCAACACTTAAATCACGCATGGACTTTTCTCAAGCCCCTCTAGAGTGTCATGACTTCCTCAAGACTCTTTCTACGAGCAACTCATCGATAAAGGACTGACTTTGCTTTTCAACCACCTCAAGTATGGGGGGTAGTCGAATGGATATAAGAACGCACGAGTTAGAATAAATCTCTATGACATAGCTCTATTGCACGATTAAGAGTATGAACGATGGGAAACTTTTCTTAAATGTTTGTAATCCCTCGTTTATAGAAGTGGGGCCCTCACAACCATAAACAAGACCCTACTGACACGACTTCATAGACACCCTAGGACACTTGAACTCTGTGCTCTGATACAAAGTTTGTCACGACCCGAGCCTACACCCTGGACGTGGTCGGCACTCGAGAACCAATGTTGTCCCCCAAGTGAACCCTCATCCTGGCTGACTACAAGCGGAAGACTAACTCAACCATACAAAGCTTAAAACTGAATAAAATTCATTGAACTCAATTAAAAAGCTTTAACTCAAATGATAAACTCTAATAAAACAGTATATTCAACTCGCCAGAAATAGGCAAGTCAAGTCTTTAAAACATTTAAGAAAATAAATAAAATAGACTTCTCAAACTCTACTGTCTATCTATGAAGCCTCTAAATGACAAAGATGGAAGTCAGGACAAGACCCACGACATCCTAACAAAACTGAAAAGTAAATGAAATCCTCCGGAAGCAAGGAGGCTCACCATAGCTAACTAGAACTGCAAGTGGTATCAACGAAACGTCTGTTGATGATCTTGAATACTTGTATCTGCATCATGAATCGATACAGGCCAAATGGATCAGTACGTGGAATATACGAGCATGTAAGGGGAATTCTAAAGCATAAACATAAGCTTGAACTTGATCAAAAGGAAACATACTTACCTCTTCTCAACTCACTCAACTAAACTCAACTCAAGAATAAGATACTCAACTCAAAGATTAGATACGCAACTCAAAGATACTCAACTCAACTCAAAGGTACTCAACTCAAGATATTCAACTCAAGATACTCAAGGATAAAGCAACAATTAAAGATACAATATATGGAAAGCTTTTAAAATAGTAGATAGCAACTCAATGTATTGAAGAATACAATAACAACTCAATTTGTATATAAAAATATAATATAACTTTGTGGGAGATTCTCTAACCGACAACCATCACTATGAGCTATGTGATGATACATCATCTCGCCCACGCTGCCAGAACTGTCCTATACTTTATCGGGGTATAGAACCTCTCAACTAAGTCGATCCACTAGTCTATGCTAAAAGGCATTAAGGAATCATCTAAAAAGTATGACCCTTTCTACCCACGTTGTCTACATGGTTTATGGGGCTGTGAGTTGTCTGAACTCTCCCCCATATCGGTGTTCAATACTACTCCCAAAATATAACTAGCTCATATGTTTAAAAACATAACTCTTTCTGTGGTTTGAGATTATTACTCAAAATCTTTCTCTAAAAAGAAATGGTACTAGACTGCTCAAAACTCTTTTAGAAGTCTCAGTTTCCTCCTTTTTTAAATGTGAAAACATTTACTCTTGGGAATACTTAGTTCCCATATATCATTTTAAAGAAAATGAATTCAACTCTTCTCTTTCTCAACTCAAGTGCTCAAGTCTTAAAAGAAGTTTAGAAAAATTTGTGGAAGACTTCTCAAAATAAAGTTCATGCCGAATTACGGACGTGAACGACTCAATTCAAGGTTTTCAATAATCATACATAGAACTCAATACTCGAGACTCAAGAACTTCAATGTTAATACTTGTTTCAAGAATGCTCGACTCAGAGGGTTCATGCGGAATTATGGGCATGAACTACTCAACTCAAGGACTCAAAGATACTTCTCATCTCCAAACTGCTCGTTTTATAGGGTTCATGCGGAATTATGGGCATGAACCCCTCAACTCAAGGACTTCATGGGTAACATGTAATAGTCCCATGATTAGGAATATCATCTCAAAAGTTAGGAACTCGATACTCAAGACGTAGAACTTGAAGATACTACTCCTCTCAAAGATGCTTAGTTTACGAAGTTCATGCGGAATTTATGGGCATGAACGACTCGACTCGAGGGTCTACATAACAATATAGAACTCATGTATACGACTCTTCTCATTCTCATACTTACTTCCTCAAAGTTTAGCTCAAATCGGTAGTTCATCTCAAAGGATTCACAATTGAACTCAAAGACTTTCTTGAACTCTACTCTTAACTTTTTCTTGAATTTGAATTATGAATTCAAGAGTTATGATTCATGATATGAATGATCTCAATGATAGTGTAGACTAATTAATACATTCTCCTCACTCTCATGCTCACTTACTTGAGTCTTGAAACAAGTTATTAGAATTTGTAGAAGACTCCTCATAAGACTCAAAGGGACTTTCTCAAAAGACTCGAAATAACTCTCAAGACTTGACTCTTAACTCAACCTTGAATTTTAATTATGAATTCAAGGTTATGATTTATGATAGGAAGGATATCGTGGTGATTAAATGAGTTTTAGATAGTTAATAATGAGAAACGGTTGAAAAATACTATCTGGGGAGCAAGTCTGCGACGTAGAGATAAATTATAATGTTTGGTCGAAATAATTTTTGAAATAGTGGAGTCCGCGTTCTCTCTACGACGCGGATAGGAAAGTTTCACTCTGAAGGAACAGGTCCGCATCTAGTACTTTGTTTCTGTCCGACTTTTTCTTACTCATTTTTCGACCCTAATTCGCCTAGAATCGAATGGTTTCTTTTTCAATC
This sequence comes from Solanum etuberosum, assembly GCA_029582245.1. Taxonomy (NCBI): domain Eukaryota; kingdom Viridiplantae; phylum Streptophyta; class Magnoliopsida; order Solanales; family Solanaceae; genus Solanum; species Solanum etuberosum. Next base: position 50,540 of record JAJONR010002713.1, read on the forward strand.
ACTTAGATTCGAATACTCAACTTATGTACAAGATAATCTACTCCAAACCACCCTCAATTCACTAACTTTTATCTCAAGAACTCATCAAATCCATCCTAATTCAAGAACGGAAACAATACTTTCAAGAAACAAATCAAGAGCTCAAATTCTTCAACTTCAAGAACGAAACTTCGCTGAAAATAACATGATTGGCGTGTGGGTGAACAAACCCAACACTATGGAAGCTTACATACCTCTTAGGGATCAAACCCTAGGCGAAATCCGCAGCGAAACCTCAAGAACTTGACGAAACCTTGACTTTTCTCCTCTTTTTTCTTCTTGAACTCTTTTCTAAAGCCCTAGCATGAATTATGATTGTGTAAACTGAACCAAATCAGTTTAGACCCCTATTTAATTACTAAAAATGAATTAAATCTGATAGGGTAAGGAAAAGACCAAAATACCCCTCTTAAATTAGGATAACTTTCCTAAAATAGACAGCCTGACTTCAAACTGGCATATCTCCCTCATACGAGCTCAAAAATTAGCAAACTTGGTGGCGTTGAAAAGATAATTTGAAGAACTTTCATTTGATATCTTATGGGTCTCCTAAATCATCCTGTGCTAAAAGTTATGGTCGTTTGAAGTTGACCCAAAACTTAGAAGAACTGAGGAAAGACTTGAATGAATTCTCTTTAATTCTTTTTGGAACTCAAGGTGCTATATCTAGTGACCTGACCTTAATGCTTAAGAAATTTTAAATTCCTTGGTAAAAACTTACTCACTACGAATGATGGTTCAAGTCTTAGCTCAAAAAAATTGCGGGGTGTTACATGGTGTCCCTGCCGTCCAAAAACTAGAGCATATATACCCTTTATACTAACGGACATACTCGTGTCATAATTTTGTCCACCGATCCGACATTTATTAAATATCGGATCGACAGATAAGCTTGCGCCACGTGTCTCTATTTAGTCTTCCGTTAGAGTGAAAAGCATATATGCTCTAGTTTTTGGACGGCAGGGCCACCAATGTCCTAAAAGTATGACAAAGGGTACGATAGTTCAAGAATATATTTGACCTTTTTCCCTTTAAAAAATCAGACATACGGATTAAACAAGATGAAAGCAAGCAATTAAAATATTTTCATATGATGCTTTATAAACCCATATGTATAAAGTTTGAACTAATCCTAAATTTAGAAAAAAATCTAGCTTTAATCCTTTTCAAAAGTGATACAGATGAGCAAACAAAAGTTTAAATCTCCATGTGAGAGAAACAAGCAAATAACATGAGGTATAAATTAAAGATACGAAAATTGGGTTAGATTTATCAAAAATGGGTTTGAGTGTAAGGTTTATTTATTTGATAAAAACAAGCTATGTGGGTCACTTATTTAGTTAAATTCCACATCAGTTTCTGTTAACTGAAGGGTATTTTTGAGCCTAAAAAAATTGTTGAGGGTATTTTTAAATCAATTAATGGAAGGAGGACATTTTTAAACCTTTTCTAATAGGTTAAGGACATTTTTGTGCATTCTCTTTTTTTTAATAGCTACAACCTAGTTTTCAGGCCACTTCAAGATTTGGAGAATATTCTTCTAAGTCAAAAGGGACACTTCCCCAATATGAATTGTAGTGCAAGAGTGGATGCAGGAGTATGATTGTTTTATCATTAATCTCGGATTCAAGTTTTGAGTATAGAGAAGATTCTGTTGGAGTTATTCCTGAATGAGTTTTATAATGTGCGACTGATTTAGTCGGGGTTTCAATGGTAGCGGAGCTAGAAATTTCACGAAGAATGTCTAAGAATCGTATAGGTAAAAAAATAAAAAATTAACGAGTGGGTGCACTAAAATTTTGTAAATTAAACTACGTAACATTAATAAGCAATATTTTTAACTAAAAAATATAGTTGGGGTGCTAATTATAATTACATCCTATCCCGGATGTTTTTCCAATTACAAAAATCTCGAATTTCGATTACACTCGAATACATTTTTTTATTGTCCGATACATTACAAATAATACATTACTTAATGGGAAGAATGTATTCGAAAGAAAATATAAATTTATTGAAAATAGAATGAATGTATCTGAAATGAATTGAATATATCCGAAAAGCGATAGAGATGCTTTCTTATATCTAATTTTTCAAGAAGATTGTAAAATAAAAATGAACATGTGAAAATATTAAATGGAAACCATTTGCATGTCAATAATGCAGCAACAAAGAACTAGAGTATTCATTTGCTGTGTGCTAAGCTTAGTTTCCTCCATTTTAATATTGTTTCTTTCTTGGTACTTGCACTTTCTCATAGCCATTAATAAGGTTATACATATATATTAAATGTGGCTCATTTTTTCCCAGCCACGTATCAAAAATGTTTACACATACTAAGGTTTTGCCAATATATAACAGCTAGCAATAGTTCAATCATTGTAATACTTCAAAAACTAGTTTGTGGTTGAAACTGCGATTCTTCTTAGTCAAAATAAACACATGACCTTATTAAATGTACGCAACTTGCTGATTTCTGCACGGTGGTCTGTTGTGAAAAAATAAAATCGGTAGCGCTGGACGTAGAATTTTAATTTTAAAAAATTATGAATAGGAAAATTAATTAAATTATGAAAAGTAAAATAAAATAAAATTACAATCTATAAAATAATTTTATTTTATATATAAATTACTCCTCTATCCCTGGTTCAGTCCTTTTTGTTATGCGTAAGTGCCACTAAAAAAATTGTAAATTTATAATTCTTTATGTTTTACTTTTCATCTTTCTACGTGAAGTAAAGTAACGACTTGGTTATATAATTATATCTTTTATTGAAATTAGACTTTGCAATTTAAATCTTAATAATTTAACTAATTCTAAGCTATGTCAATATATAATTAGTATTTTATATTAATTAGATTCTACTATACCATTTGCTATCATTATTCTCCCACATGTTGAACATTGGCATTAATATGATATGACTCCAAGTTTGTTGTAAATAAACCTTGTATTTTATGAACTTGAAAAGGCCATCATGAATAGAGCAATATATATTATGCTTGATCGTTATCTTGCTTTCTCATATCATTTATCGTCTTATTACATTAACAAACTGAGTGAAGGTTAAATATGGAGTCTTGCCTATTATAATTAATAGTACTCAATTTTTGTATTTATTTCCAAAATCTTTTACAAAATTCATTACCTTGTTATCTTCGTTTAATGGTTTGGATATATATATACCAGTGAGATTATCTCAAATTCCTTTAAAAGTTTATATGTATTTATCGACAGATTTTGATACTTTGAATTTTTTGTTTCAATTGAAATTTCTTATCATTTGAAATTTAGAATCCTCAAGATTCTAAATTTGTTTGGTCAAAGTGCGGCAAATAATAAGGATATTGACTCTTCATTATATTCATGATTTTGGTTAGTCAACTTCTCACTGCAGCATTGTTTTCTTCTCATTCTATTTAGGGTAAAGATTTTCTTCATCACCCTTTTCATTTAGCACAATCTTATTTGGTAGTTCCTTCATAATAATATCATCAATTATTAGGATTTACATTAACTAACTTATTTAAGTTTTTCGAAAAAGATAGTTTGAGAATTTCAATATTTTAGAATATATATGTGATGACTCGACAAGTCGACATCATCATGCCACTAGGTACCTCTTGGTATACATTTTTTTTTTTTTTCATGTGGATTGCTTACACAACGAATAGGCTAGCATTTGTGTGAAAATTCTAGATTTGTATAAAATTATTAAGTAAATAATTCAAGTTCTTTTTAATACAAATCTTTCCTTCAATAATTCTCTTGTGCTCTTTTGATTATTTCATCCCTTGACAATTCCTAGTATCTTAAATTGACGTGACATATATAGCAAGATCGTAAATAAGTTATGTAATAATGTATCTAAGCTATCAAGTAATACATATGCGCTAAGTTAGAAACTAAGAACGTGATATATAATTATGGTTGCATTATCTCATGTAAGCATGCACCCTTATATAGTTATCTCTGGCGGCAGCACTATCATTCGAGACAAAAAAATTTGAATGTCATTTGGAAAATTTTGGTATTCACAAATTGTAGGTTTTTTTTATGTTAACGAGAAAAAATATATTTTGAAATTTAAATGGTATGTATAAATACAATATCAATTTTAAATTAACCTCTATCTAAATTAATAATAATTTTAAGTTCATGTCCAAATGTCGGCATAGTTATTGAAAAAGTTGTTGCTCATTAACACTTGACTATTTAATTTGAGTTGTAACGTATCCAAATTCTGATTAATTTCTTTTTTAGTTTTTCATTCGGTGTTCGGAGTTTATATTGGAGCTTGACTAAATTTGGATCACGCATTGTAGGGCACATTCAGGGGTGGCGCTCCCAACATGATTTTTTTCATATCTACGGTTCAAACCCAAAACCTCTGATTGAGGATGAAACAGTCCAACCACTGCACCACAACTCATGTTGATAAGTATTTTAAAGAGTTAAGGGTGAGATAAGAAATTAAAAAATATATTCAAGTCTAGTTACAAACTATTCTGTCCCTTAGATACATCAAAAGGTACATTCTTAAATGCTTGAGACAACCGTCTCTAACGTCTGCAGGTGTTTTAAGGGTGCATTGTCTCATGCTGAGTTCCAATAAAACTAACCTTCTAAGCTGTGATCTATTTATGATCACGTTTCTATACTTCTATTGGTAGGTTGAGATTATTGAACTTTGTTTATGTATTCCTTCCTCAATTTTTTGGGGTTAGTGCAAAGGCACAGCCGAAACATATATAATTCTGGTTCATATAGTGATGGTTAGACCGGGTTTATTGTAAGTACAATCTTGGCTAGTAAAAAATATTCAGGTTTAGAAGAGGTAAGTGCTGAAACCGAGGATGTTGAAATGAATATGCAGATGATGAATATACTAAGAGCGATATGTGTTAGGATCGAAAATAATTAGGTGTCATGAGTAAGCTAACCAAGCAAACTTCGAAAGACCATAAGTAATAAGACAAATGAGAAATATATCAAAAGATACAAAGATTTAACGTGGTTCGGTCAATCAACCTACGTCCACAGAGGAGATGAGCAATCCACTATATAAATATGAGAGTACAAAATATAGAGAGAAATAACTTCAACCAATTCACACAGAATACAATGAGGTTCACACAAATGATAACATATCAAACTTGTGTCCCACAAATTCTCCCCCCTAACCAAAACTCTCAAAGCCCCTAGGACTACATTGTGAATGTTGATTAAGTTAGAAGGAACAAACCTTTATTTATAGAGTCCTAAACCATTTTTCCTACAAGAAAAGAACTAGTCAATCCTAAACCTTTTTCCTAAAAGGAAAACTTATTTATGGTAAGAAACTCAGGGCAATTAATACCCAACAATCTGATTATAAATGAGGATATTTGAGACAAAGTGAGAGGTCTCTGTGGTGGACAAGATGCGAAAAGGGAGACTGAGATGATTTGAGCATGTGAAAAGGAGATGTGCGATGCGGATTTGTGAGAGATTGGATATAGTGGGGTTGATGAGGACATAAGTAGGCCGAAAATGTATTGGAGAGAGGTGATTAGACAGGATATTGTGCATCGTCAGCTTACCGAGGACATGACCCTAGACAGGGGGATATGAAGGTCGAGGATAAGGGCAGAAGGTTAGTAAGTAGTGGAGAGTTGTCTTATTACTAGCCTATTCAATATGTATTTGGCTTGGTGAAGTATAGAACATTGTGTTGATTGAAGTATTAGCTTATTCATGTAGTCGTTACATTTTGTTTTTTTGTATGTGATACCATCTGTGCTTTATTTTGTTAAGGTGATCACAACTTGTTGTTATTGTTACGGTTCTTTGTATATAGGTTCCACACAACTTTGTTATTAGTTGTTAATTTTCTCTCCACTATCATTTTTCTTTTAATTACTGCTTTGATTTGCTTGAACCAAGTTCTTTGAAAACAACTTCTCTATCTCATAGAAGTAGTGGTAAGACCTTCATAAACTCTACCCTCTCAGACAAGACTTTGTGGAATTTCGATGAATATGTTATTGTTAATGTTAATTTTTTTTTTCTTTCATCTTATTAGGTTTTTGAAATATTATTTACACATGTTAAATGTTTTTTCAACTCTAATATAAAATTTGTGTCAAAATTATCAAGTTGTGCTAAATTTGTAATCATCACTGTGACTCGGCCATGAGCGATCAAGTGAGTTGTGTGAACAGGGCATTAGATACCTGGAGAGAGGCGATCGAGAGGAATCGAAATATAGATGAAGAATGGTGAAAAAGGGGATGACAGCAGTACTAGGTGTAACGAGACTTGCACCATTATATTATATAGAAGAAGAATCATATATCAAGGAAACAGAATTAATAAAAATGATTGTCAAGAAAAAGGAACAAACTGAAAAATGAGATTGATGATTAGAATGTCCAAGGGACGATCTTTCTGTCATCAAACGGTCAGTCAAAATTAACATTTTTTGTATGATTATATTATAAAAAAAACAAGAAACATGTTGGATATTGCCATGTTTTGTGGAAATAATAGACAGCTCTCTATAGAGGTTTCTGTTTTCGACAGATTCCGCACCAATTCGCCACGTTTCACACACATGTTAAGATTTTCTCACATACTTAACATCATGTATGGCTAATATCATATATATGATAAATAAATAAACAAAAACCAACATGAGTTAATGGTTTATATATAGTTTAGTTTAGTTTAGTTTTATTTCAAAAAGTTTTCTCAACACAAAATAGGTAAGTAATGCTTTCAAATATTTCTTTTATCTAGTAAGATATAATAATTAAAGAGAAGGACTTAAAATGCCCTTTAACTATTTGAATTGGTATAAAACTATCCTCCATCCACCTTCCGATCCCCAAATATTCCTAACGTCAACCTTTTGTATAATACATCAACACTATGCTAAAATATAGTGTTATCAACAATAAAAAATAATAAGAATCTATAAAATATGTCAAATAAATAAGAGATAAGGAAAATGAATATGGCTTGACTTAGCCTTTAATTATTTGAGTTAGTAGGTGTTTAATTATGGGCTATAATTCTATAAAGACTTAGTATAACATATATTATTGTAAATTCAAACTTGAAAAAGTATGTTAATTAAGAACGATAAATTATGAAAAAGTTTAAGAAAAACTCACAAAATTTCACTGTAAAAATATTTATAAAATTTGTATATAATGTCCATTTGGTTTGGTTTCAATTTTTTTTAATTAAAATCAAATCAAATCAATTATGATACAAAAATTTAATTAGTACCAAAATAAATCATTAGTTAATTTTTTTCTCCGTTGATCGGTTTCTTTCGAACACCGTAATGGTAACACGACTAACATTATTGATTGATCATCAAGACATATTTTCTTCTTGACTAATTACCCATTTTTCATTCTCTTTATATTTAATAATCACCGTAAGCAAATATTGTCCACTAGGGATGAGGTTAATTATTGCCTAGAACGAGATATAATATGTCGTAGAAAAGATGTTAAAACCCCTTTTTTTTAAAAGAATGACTTAATTTGACTTGGAACGAAGTTTAATAAAAGAAAGTAGACTTTTCAATCTTGTGGTTCTAAATTAAAGTTATGACAAATATATCAAAATGTCCTTTAATCTTGTGGTTTTAAATGTCACTTGGAAAGTTGAAGTTAAAATGTTGCCAAAAGAGGGAATGGATCTTTTTTTTAAAAAAAAAAAAGACAAAAAGAAACTAGGTCATTCTTTTTTAAATAGAGGGAATACTTTTTTTTTATTAGAGCAATCTTTAGCCGCTAGGTTAAAGTGAGTTCGTAAATTTTTGTGTAGATTGCTCAATTTGTTCTACAAATTTAGCTCACCAAATTAAATTTCAGTTATGAATATAAATTGAGGTTGTTTTTTAATTTTTGTGAGTAATAATATGGAGCGAAAAAGTGAAATAATTTTTTAATATTTCTCAAATTTTTTAAAAATGAATTCCAAATTTTTATGACCAAATATATTGAACTCGGGGAAAATCATTTCATGGTGAAACAATGTTTGATATATACTTACCGACCATATTTATATACACCTTCTTCCACTGCAAGTTAAGTTGTAGAAAATCAACCTTATTGTAATGGTGGAACTACTTCCTCCATAATTAGATACCTCGAATTCGAGTTTGAATATGAAGAAATCTTTATTAGGAGCACCATTTTTAAATAAATTTTATCGTGCATAATTTGAATTTAATCGAAATTTTAACGTGAACTAAATTGAAAAAAAAGTAGTAGAAATACGGTGCAATGCAAGTGTGGGTTGGGGGTGGGGCTTAATATCATACGGTGCAATTCTTTTACAGACATTGTGGGGCAAAGTGCAAGGATTTTCGAATTTGATGCGGTAATTAAATTTGCATTCCCATTGATATATATTTTGCACATGCACTCATTTTAAAATAATTTCACATTTATGTGACTGATCAGCTTAGTAATTAATTGTTCTCATTTCAACCATTTTATTGAACGTTAGTCAAGTAAAAACTGATTAAATTACAATTATTTCGCTTGAATTTTAATGATATATAATTGAGAAAGTTGAAAGTATAGGTAATAATAATATATATAATAGTGCGGTATGTCATATATTTTCAATCAAAATTTTATGGCCCCATTGACAGAGATGTTGTCCACTTCATGTTGTGTCCTGCCGAGTGTTGTCTGGTAATAAAACAAAGAAAATTTTGACCCTACATTTTGAGGACTATCAATTCCCCCAATGCCTCATAAGTTTTATATTCACACCTATAAACATTTTATTTGGACACAAATTATCAAAGGTTAATATGGGAAACTAATAAGTCATCCCAACAAAATGATAGCACGAAAGAAACACATGTTAATCATGGAATAAAAATTGATAGAAGTTGACTGACTTTTTATTTTTATCGATGAGAATTCGATTTTTTCCCTCATTTTTCATTTCTTAGTCTCGATTTAAAAAAAAAAAAATGCAACCATTCAAAACATTTTAAAAAGAAGAGTTAAATCATGTCCACCACAAATTGAAACAAAATGTTGTTACTTAAGCAAGCAAAGTACACTATTACTTTGCCCACTTTCTTTGTGTATTCACACAATATTCTTAATTTGTTCTTGTTTATGATCAGAAAAATACAAATGAGTCTGAATTGAAACCAAAGAGCAAGTTTATGTCTATTTTTACACATATAGAGAATTCGACTCCGAAACACATTGAACTATTGAACCTATAGTTGGATCCGTCACTATGCATATGCCCCTTTTCTACATGTAATAGACATTTAAAAAAAGAGGTCCGTTTGGATGGACTTATAGCTTTTGACTTCTGATTTTTTTTTTTTTGTCTTTTTAGCTTAAAAATAAGTGATTAAAAAAAAGAAAATTTCAGAAATAGCAAAGATAATAGACATAGTAAGGCTCTATAGCTATAGTTTCGGTAATTCCGCTCCATAGCTATAATTTCGTTTGTTGGAGAGGTTGCGGTATGTATATTTAGCTTGTAAATATACAAATAGGGTAAATATATACAAATGGAGGTTGCGATTTGCATATGTCGCTTGTGAATATATAAACATGGTAAGTATACTCAAATTCTGTATTTATATATTTAAGAATTTTTCAGAACTACATTTGTATATTTCGCTTACCAATATACTACCAGGGTAATTTCTTATGAATTTTTCATAAATATTATACAAATAGCTAGAGTAAACATATACAAATTCTACATTTATACAATCAAGAACCGAATTATACAAATTCTGAATTTATACAATCAGGAAACGAATTATACAAATTCTGAATTTATACAATTAAGAAACCGAATAGCAAGAATTGAGAAATATGTAGCCGCAGATTACAATTTTCTTAAACGGTAGTTATAATACAGGCTAAAGATTTGCTACTTTGCATAATTCTCCCTAAAAAATGCTTAAAATAAAAATGCTTAAAAGCGATTTTAAGCACACCCTCAATTAATAAAAAAACCAAAGACAAAATTAATCTGACAAGTCACTATGACTAGGTTGTGAAGGGGACAAAAAAGTGATGGCAAACAGGGAAAACATCTATAATGTTCAGAATATTGTTTTGTTGATCACATACAACATAAAATTGTCTGGATATCCAAAAAATGACTTGCTATCAAACATTAAAATCCTACTCACCATCATAAATACCTATTGGATCTTCCACATGAGAATGTTCGTGATGCACATGGAGATAGATCACAGGACACCATAACAAAGAATATTTTCAAGTTAGCTTTCTGGTTTTTTCTTGTGGGGATCGAAAGGAAACATTATGATTAATAGCATTTAATTTGATTAATGCGTATAGGACTCAAATGATCAACTATGCCAATGTACGCGGTCAGCTGGATAAATGATTTTTATTTATTCCACTAGTGAAATTGTGTGGGCTTCACGCGACAATAAGAAATATTTATAGGACAATAGTATGTAATATTTATATTCACATCATCTGATACATAGACAATATTTATATTCTCTATATCTATGATATAATATATTTTTTCATTTTTTTCATTTTTTTAACATATAAAATATAAAAAAATTTGCATCTTTTTAAGTGCAAATTATTTATATGTATATAGTATAATAAAATATTTACCGTGGTAAAGTAAATGGAATAAGAGATCATATTTTGAAATAACAATATATTGTATTATATAGTTAAAAATATTTTTTTATAATCCTCTATACAAATTCTGATTTTGTATTTTTTTTTTTTGAAGTTCTTCATTGTGTCTTTATTATTACATTTGTTTATAATAATTTTTAAACATTAATTAACTATTTATAAAAATTATGAAAAAGTTATGAATAATATGTAAGAGTAGAAGTTACACATAAGATGAAGATACCTGAGTTAAGAATTTTATTAGACATTAATTGCATTAATAATTATGCATTAATTTAATTTATATAAATAAATAAAATGTGAAAATAAAGGATAGAAATACAAAAATTATAAACAAAAGAATAAAATAATTTGTAATTGCATAAAAATTATAAGTACATTTCAAATAAAAAAGAATAGTGACAAAAACAGATTGCTACATACAAAATAAAAAGACATCATAGAATTAATATTTTATTTTTTTACAAGCATAATAAAAATGAAGCTCATGATCATCATAATAATTTTTTGTTGAAATTAGATAATTATATTAACTGTGCTTCATAACAAAAAAAAAATAGAATAGTAAAGAACCAAATGAGTAGCATTGGCAATACATATAGTTAAGTTATTTATACAAACTAACGTTTAAAAAATTCTAGCAAAAGTAGCTAAGTTACTAATACAAGTCAAAGTAAAAATTCTTTTTTGCAAAAGTAATTCCTAGTTACGCTTCAAAAAAAGTTTTTCTTCAACCATCTTCCTTTGCAAGTAGATTCACCGCCATACTCTGCGCTTAATATGTCAAACCCTTCATTATATGCTACAGTTGAATAAAAAAATATAATTATAAATAAATAAAATATCATACTAATTGAAAAATAATTATACCAAAACAAAGAAAGAAATATAAACTATATGTATTATATCTGTAAATTATTTTTTCAATTGTACTAACAATAAATTATAATAATCATCTCTTGAAATCTAACAAATATTGTTATCAAACTACATTATATTCCGCAAACTAACTATTAGACAGAACAATCACATACTAACATCACATTATTCATTATTACAAAAGTTTTTTTAATCTCATATTTGCTTGGAGAATCATAATACATGCATAAATAAAATAATAAGAAAGCAAAAGAAACTTGAGAATAAAATATTTCTTACCTTCTGTACTTCTTTTTTTGTTACATGTTAGTTAATCACAAACTAATATGATGAAGAAGAGAAAATATGTTTTTGAATATAGGCAAAATTTAGGAAGTGAAAAGAAAGACTTGAGAGAAGAGAAAGGATAATCTTGAATGTGAATCCCCATGAAACTAAATTTTGAATTAATGTAGGCAAACAAGAGGAATGTTATGTATCACGACCCAGACCGTCGTGATTGGCACCCACACTAACCCTCCGGTGGGAGAACCATTACTACTAACCAACTAACCCCAAAACTAAACATTTAAAGATACGGAAGCAGGTTTAAATGCAGAATTTATATAGAGTTCCCATAAACTCCAAAGGTTTAAATAAAACTAACCAAACTAATGTGAAAGAACAACCCCTAGAACCTGAAAGTCATTGTACCAAAACATCTAAAGTTCAACAAGTATAAGGAAAATGGGTACAACCCAAACTAAACATACGAGTAAATCTAACTAGAAAGTCTGAGTCCGAAAAGAGTGGACTAAAACATAGAGGACCCATGGCAGCCTGAAAGAACTAGCTCACCC